>VXBU01018854.1:39431-52819 GCA_013400315.1 Bombycilla garrulus | reverse complement strand
AATTACTTCGTTACCTGAAGCTGTAATTGGAGAATTAACCCCTGATATGCAAATAAACCAAACTTATTGTCTGAAAAACTCTGTGGCCGCGTACCTTGGGTGAGGCCTCTGGGAGGTTTTGACTGCTCAAGGTGTGTCTGATAAAGGCCTTGAATAAAAACACACTTTATTCTCTAACCTTGTCTAGCCTCTGTTCCAGGGAGCCCCTCCTGATGTCCCAGGGCAGGAATTCCTGCAGAATTCCCAGCAGAGTGTCCCGGCTGGCTGCAGAAACACGTTCTGCAATCCTGCTAGAGCTCCTGACCTCGGATTTCAGCACCACTGACAGCTCATGCCGGAGCAACAGCTCCTTTTCAGATTTTTTTTTTTTTTTTTAAGGACCAAAAGTAAATAATTCAGCCCAGAAACCTCTCTGCTTTAAATGGCTCTTGTAGATAACAAAACAAGATGAAGAGCCCGAGATCCAGCAGTTCCTTGGCAATATTAAAGCATGTGAAAACACAAATTCCTCCCCAAAACACCCTCAGAGTTGCAGCAAAGCAGATTCACTGTTTCTTCTTCCAGCCCCATCAGTATTCAGCTCCCAGGGGTAAAAAATTGTAAAAAATTGTTTCTTCTCAGTTGCAAAACCATGCTGCTCACGAAAAATTTGGGGTGTTCCAGGTGAAATACACACAAAGGCTTAAATACAGGTGGATCTGATTAAAGTGTTCAGTCAAACCCACACATCCACAGAAATCTTTGGATCAGCCCTGGCCGGGTCAGGTGGCAGCTCCTGCCTCTGCCTGAGCTCTCTGCGATTCTCTGGACTGCTCCAGCAGCTTCCAGTTGAGACAGGGCAGATAATCCTGGGCAATCGATTTATTTTACAAACAGGATCAATATATTTTATAAACAGGATCAATATATTTTATAAACAGGATCAATCTCTCTTATAAACAGGGAGAGATGCGATTTTTCCAGAGTGGAAAAAGCCACTTTGTGCTCACCCAGTGCTCTCCCCTCAGCCACAGCTGCACCGACAGCTTCAGGACAGAGGAATTCGCATTTTGCAGCAGGATCCTGCCCAGGATCTCGGTGTGCTTCAGGAATGTGATGGACCTGGCACCTCTGGGAGCACTCAGGGCTAATTTCAGCTGAGGAAGCCAATTGTTGCAAAGTGCAGCAGAGGCTGGAGCTAAGTCAGGGCTGATGCAAATCATTCCCTAAAGGAGTTTGTTTCTCTCACTAGACAGGGAAAATTGGCATTTGTAAATAGCCACCCTTAGATTCCCGATTTAAATGAAGCTTGGGAGCACTCGGGGAAAAAACCTCCTCTCACCCTGAGCACTTAATTCACCATTTGAGGTGACAAGTGGTGATAAATTCACAGGGTCTCAATTGCAGCGTGGGGAATATCGGGCTGGTTCATTTTTTTATGTCCCCATCAAGTAACAAGCAGCAAACTCCTCCATTTCAGGAGAAACTGATGGATCCATCTTCACTCTCTGCCTCTTATTCTACGAGGGATCATTCCTCCCTTGAGGTGCTTTCACTGCCAGCCCAACTCTCCAAGTTTCTCCTTTTCTCAAGAAAAAAACAGATGAGTTTATTCAGGCTGCGATTTCCTTCTGCAGCAAGAGGACACTGAGTGCATTTTCAGCTGTATTTCATGCCAAACACTGAATTTCTGTGAATTATTTTCCTCCCGTCTGCCATAACCCGCCTGACACTTTGATCAAAAGCCCTGCAAATTATCAGAGCCCGTGGAGACACCAAATTCTGTTTGACCAAACTAAAGCAGGGCTCAAACTCTTCAGAATTATCAAAGCAGCGCAAAAGAAATCAGACACCCAACTAATAAATGTGTACAAACCCAGATTGTGCCCACACAATATGAATTTATCAGGCAAAATTCCTCCCTCCCGGCTGCCTACAGAGTTGAGAATCTTGGAAACAGCCTGAATTTCCCACTGGAGGTAAATACCTGACCTTCTGTTCAGGAGAACTGGCTGTGGTCAGGATCTTTAGAGGCAGAACAAACCCCCAGCTCTCTAAAGGACGAGTAAATCCTCTTCCGAGCATCTCCAAACAAAGAGACTTCTCTTTATTCTGGATCGAAGGAGAAATAAAACCCAACAATCACTTTAAACGCCTTTTTTTTACACCCCTTTCCCATAACTTCAGCAGGCTGGGCTTTTCCCACCTGAAAAGCACTTTGTAGCTCGCACAATGCCAGCCTCTTCATTCTCATTCCTGGCAAGCCCGTTCCCCTCTCTCTGATGGAAATGAGCTTCCCCGGAGCTCCTCAGCGCTCTCATTATCCATCCCGGGGTTTGTGCTGCTCCCAGCACCGCAAACGCAGCCCAGCACTCAATTCCTATTCACAGATGAACGGAATTTACTCCGCGTTCGCTCAAACCACGGCTGCTTTAGGTGGGGAGCCTCCACAATTTACTTATCAGGAGAAAAAGTTGGTGTGCACTGAAAATGCTGCCCTTCACGAGCCGATTAAAACGTGCCAATAAATGCCACACTCGTGGGGAACATCCGTCTCAGGCAGCTCCACTCACAGCTGCTGCCCTGAAACACGGACAGATCATAATAATTTTATTTATTCTTATTATGCACAGAGGACTCCAAGCAAAATCTGGTTTCTAAAATCGGTTATCTGAGTTCTGAGTCTTAAGGGGCATTTGAAAGGTCAAGGGAAAAAAAAATAAAAATTAAAGGATTCCTTGTTCTGAGCCTTCTGAAAGGGTTCTCTGTGTGTTTCCTTTTCCAGAAGGAGCTTCCACAGCTGTGTGGGTGCCAAATATTGAATATTCCCGTGTGACAGATGATTCTGGGGTACCAAGTGTTTGCCTGTGATCCAACATCTGGATCCTTCTCTCTTAAACCTTCATTCCAGCCTGCAACCTTTAGATATTTGTTATATTTTCAGCCACAAAGGGAGCCAAAAATTACATTCTGCCCGTCTCTCAAGTTCTCCAAAGGCTCAGGACTTCATTAAAACTCCATTAAAAGCTCTGGCTGATCTGTATTCCAGCTCTAAACTGAAAAGCAAGGGCACGAGCTTATCACACACCCAGGAATGCATTGTTATGGAGCTTTCCCAATTTATAACTTGTAAAAACAATTCAGAGTCTGAGAGAAGAGCTCAGGATTTCTGGCTGGATTTACAGGGAACTCTCAGCTCAGGATTTACAGGGGAGGATGGACTGAGAGGGAGGAGCAGCTCCACCCCACATTCCTCATTTCTGACAAAAGCACCAAGGCCTCAGGAACTGGCAGGATGTTTTTAAGTGACCAAAAAAAGGCCAAATTCCAGCAAGGAATATGCCAAATGCAAACCCTTTCAGCTCTGAATTGCCACGAGCCCTGCTACATTCTAATACCACTCCAAATTAATCCATTTCAGACAGAAAGCCAGGTAACTTCAGCTTATTTCTGGGGGTCAGAAGAGTCAGTTTACATCTGGTTTAATTTTTCCATCAAGAGCACAGCACTCGTCTAACTGTGACCCTGGGTGCAATTTAATCAGAGTTTCTTGGTGGAAAATACAGTTATTTTATTACCTGCAACAATCACCGAGCTCTTCAGCCACCACATTCCAGAAGAGCCAGCACTCCGCCTGCTTTCTCTGAGCAAGGACTAATTACCAACTTCATAAAAACCCTTCTCGACCAGCCAGCCACGAGGAAAGGAATCCTTGGAGGGGGATGTGATCCACCAGCACCAGGACTTCCCTTCGTGCTTCCTTCATCTCCGTGTGAGCAACAGGATAAAACTCTGAGGGGACAGGAATTGCTCCTGGATTGATTCAGATAGATTCCTGTGCGCTCTGCTGGCTCACAGCAACTCGGCGCTGGTGGGAGGAGGCAAAAGGAGCTGCAATAAAGCACAGCCCGCCCTTTTCTCACCTGTGCAGACGCAAATCCCCGCCCTTCCTCGGGATTTCTCTCACCCCGCTCCACGGGGAGGGTTCTGGAGAGCAAATCCCTCTCTCCTCTCACCCCATCCCACACAGGAGCTGCAGGGTGTGATTTTCCCAAAGAAACCTCACAGACGGCTCCCAGAAATGGGGGGGAAATCAGCAGAGAGCTCGTTTGTTGGCAAAAAGCCACCTCTCAGTTGCACAAAAGCTTCATCTCTCCAAACCTCTCATTCTAATGAGCCTTTCAATTCCGTACAGCTGAAAATTCACCTTCCGCTCAAAGCAGCTCGTGCCCAAGGAATGCTGGCAACGTTTTGCAGCTTTGTCCATATTTGCCAAATTAAGAGCACTCTTAAGATGAAAATTTCTTTCCCTTGGTGGCTAAAACTTCATCATAGTCCAGGTTATTTTTTGTTTTATGAGCTGGACTGATTTTGCAGCTTGATGTGTGGTCTGACCAGCACGTGTTAACTCAGTGCAAAATCCATTTTTTGGGATGCCTCTTTCCCCAGGGAGAAATGGCCTGCAGTGCTCACAGCTCTGTGACTCTGCCCCTGATCAGCACAAACATCTGGGGCTTATGGAATGATCACATTTCTGACAGCCAGGCGTTATTTTAATGTGTGTTTGAAAATCAGAACAGAAAAAGGCTTTCAGTTTGGACTAAAACCTCAATTATGGCCTAGGTAGAGAAGAGGGAGGGTTTCTGTCAGGGCAAAACCCTTGAGCTCAGTTTCAGGACTATCTGAGTTTATGTCTTAGAAAATCCACTTCAGGAGCTCCTTCACAAAGAAAATCTTTGACCCTGTGACTTAAAGAACCAAAAGAATCCAAGTTATCTCACAAATATTCCTTCTCACCACCAGTGGAAGCTAAAGCCAGGCTTTACCAGGCGTGGTAAGATCACAGAATGGCAAGAATCAAGTTTAGAATCAAGTTTAGAATCAAGTTTAGAATCAAGTTTTGAACAGCTGCTGTCTCTAAAACCACTCAGAACACATTTCCCAGCTCTCATATGTGGGTATTTGCCCATTCCAGCACCTGCCCCACATCTCAGTCAGCCAAATTTCACTTCCCAGCCCCAGCTCCCACACCTGCCCCCAAACTGATTATCTTCCAGACAAGAGACTAACTCACTTTACCCTGATGAAATTTCATCTTGCTGAACTCTCTCTTTTCTGGTTTTCTATATTAAATTTTACCTCCAGTAACTCTACAAGTGAGGGAATAGGAGAATTATTTTTTTTTTTCTCCTTGGTGGTTATGCTCTTGCTTTATTTATGCCAAGTAAAGAATTTTTTTTTCTCAGCTGCACTGAAATAGCTAAAAATCACCAACAAGAAACACATCCTGAATTTCACCTCAGGAAACACATCCTGAATTTTATCAGATACCAATAAAAGTGCATTACAGCACATATTTTTTTGCCTGGAATAAAAGCCCACACCACAAACCCAGGAGTTTTTAAAAACCTCAGCACAAGATTTTACGCCACATTTGCGCCACCCAAAAACCCTCAAACAAAAGTAGAAAAATTTAACATAAAAATAAACCTTAAGACAAAAATATACTCTTAACAGTAAAGGTTCAAAACAGAAAATTACCATTTGAACATTTGAACATAGAGATTTTGCTCTGGCTATAAAGGATATTACTTGGAGTTTTAAAGGACAGCTGTGGGTGAGGAATGATGGGATTAAAAACCACGTGTGTTTCTGATGTCTTGAATTGGAAAGTCTGGGATGTTTTCACTTGAAATTGGCCAAAAAAAAGTAAAAGGGAGAGGAATTTCTTCAGTAATCTCAAAGATGTGCCCGGATGTGTCTGCAGGAAACACCAGGGGTGCTGCCCACGAGGCTGTGGCAGAGCAGGAAACCCCTCACGGGGAGATGTCACTGAATGGTGGGGATGTCACTGGTGAGGATGTCACTGAGTGTTGGGGATGTCACTGAGTGTTGGAGATGTCACTGAATGTTGGGGATATCACTGAATGGTGAGGATGTCACTGAATGTTGAGGATGTCACTGAATGTTGAGGATGTCACTGAGTGTTGGAGATGTCACAGTGTGGGGGTGACTGGGAGCCCTGTGGGGGCTGAATTTGGCTCTTCAGCTGAAGCTTTTGTAGAACCAACTGTGCTGGTTTGAGATTAACTGATATTAAATTGGGGGTTTGAAACCACCAAGTGTGGAGTGTGTGGTGTTTTCCTGGCTGTCCTTGGTGCTGCTGTGATTGCAGCCAAGTGGGGAAGAGCTTTGTCCCAAACAAGAGGAGTTACAGTCTGGGATCTGTTGCCTTTATTGGCTCTGTGCCTTTATTTTCCCTTTCCTTCCACACAATCCTCAGCACTCCCACTGACCCCACGCTCTTTCTTCTCTCTGCTACAATAATTAGAGCCTTTTAAAAATTTTATTTCATCTTTTGAAGTTCTATTCATTTCCACCAACTCTTCAAAATTGCTCGACGGTTTTGTCCTTGTTTCTTCTGAGGCAGCTTTCATTTGGCTTGCTAAAAAAAGGGGAAAGTCATGGCCCAGGCTGCTGCATGGTTTTGTTCCTGCAATTATTCCTGTGCTCCGTTAATTGGGAGGTTTTGTGTGCCTGGGCTCCTCTGTGATGCTTTCTGCAGAGCATCCCTGGCAGCCCCGGGAAATGTCACCCACCCATTCCCCACCAGAGCTTTAATCTCTTTATTTGCAGACTCAATTTCGATCATGGGAGCGGCTCCAGATGAGGTGAAGCCTCAGGAAAAGGAGAGATTTGACAAGTGGGAGCCCAGGAGAGCTGTGCTGCCCTCAGGAGTTTCACTGAGCAGGAGGTGGCTCTGATGGCTGCTCACTGAGTGTTTCACCTCTCTCTGTGTCTCCTCTGCCCTAAAATCCTCCAGAACAGATTGAGATCCCTGTTTGCCCTCTTCCATCATCACCAGGGCTGGATCTCCCCAATCCCATAACTCTGGGGGTTCTTCTGTCAGCAAATCTTCCTTGAAGTCTCCTTTTTGTCTTTCTCTGTCTGTAACTTTTCCTTTATTTGCAAAAATTCTGTCTTCTCTCCACTTGAAACCCAGCTCTGAACTGCTGGTGGATGAGTTCTTGACTGATGGTTCCATTCCATTTACACACAGCTCCAGTGTGGAATTCCAGCCCAGTTTTAGTCACCAGTAAATTTAGTCTTGACTTAAAACTGCCAGCTCAGCTTCATTAACTTCATCGGTTTTGGTTTTATGGAAGCAGAGCCCAACCTTTATTTTTTTATAATAAATGTTCTTTCCACCTGACAGCACAAACTTTGGTACCACTCATGTTTTCACCCATGCTGCAGTGGGGTTTTTTTGACTCGAAAAATCTGGAATGAAATTCCTCCCTCACTGTGACAGCACTGACAGGAGTCACCCCTTCCTCACACCCTTCCAGGTGTGTGAATCCCAGGCTGGCTGTGCATTATGGTGCAGATTCATGGTGCTGTTCGATTTTATTTCTAATTTAATTTCTATTTCCGTGTGTTCCCTGCTGCTCCTCATCCCCAGGACCTGTTAACACAGAGTCTGTTTGGTTGTGTGCTCCTTATGAACAAGAACTTTCATCTCAAGACACGACTCAGGGGAAATCCTGCAGCACAAAGCCAGTTAGAGATGTGTAGGTATTTAAAAATCCCTGCCTTTCATCAATATCTGAGACTTTTCAGGCTGCTGAGAACAAATTTCTGACATTAAAATGATTCAGAGGGATCAGGATATTTGTAGGAGTTTTCTTTGCTCTTTTAAAACCAGCAGCATAACTCAGTTTGGTGTTTTGCTCTGCAAAGCTTAACGCGGCCATCAATCATTTATGAACTGCTGTGCATATTGTGGAGAAACTCCAAGGTAAGAGCTGCAGAGAGGGAAAAACAAAGCAAAGCAAATCAGCAGCTCCTGTAATCCCCTGTCAGATTAGGGACTACCTGAGAAGATGTTTGTGTTGCTGCAAGCGCTGTTTGCCCAGATAAAGGCAGGCTTTGCTCTCCAGAGAGCTCGCTGCAGTTTTTATGAAGCAAGTGCTGATTTTGGTGTAAATTATCTCTATAATCTCTTGTACACGTCCTGACACTTGGGTGGAAGTGAGGGAGCGCTGGGCTCTGACTCAGCAAAGCCTCAAACTGAATTCAGTCCTAAAATCAGTTAGATTTTCCAATCTAATACCAGGATCTTGTGCTGGATGTGTCACTGGAGCCCAGAGCACATATATGTTTATCCAGAGTGGTTTTTTTAGGATTCTTCCTTATTTTTATTACCCTCTGAAACTGGAATATAATGGTTGAGTGAAAGACATTTTCACAACAAGCCATAAAGGTGGCTCTGATCCATGGGTACCATTTCAATTTCCAAATGCTTGCTCACAGCGGAGCTGTTTTAGGAATCACACAAAAAGGATGGAGGGTGGCACGAATCAGGCCCTGGAAAAACATCAGGCTGGGATTTTTTGGCTTNCAAAAAGGTGGAGGGTGGCACGAATCAGGCCCTGGAAAAACATCAGGCTGGGATTTTTTGGCTTTTAGGAATCTCAAAACAAGGAGGAGGGTGGCACGAATCAGGCCCAAGCAAAGCAACAGGCTGGGAAATTTTGGCCTTTAGGAATCAAAAAAAGGAGCTGGGTGGCACAAAGGCAGAGGAAAAGCATCAGGCTGGGATTGTTCAGCCTCTAGGAATCACATGAAAAGGTGGAGGGTGGCACAAATCAGGCACAGGAAAAGCAGCAGGCTGGGATTTTTTTCCCTTTAGGAATCACCTAAAAAAGGAGCTGGGTGGCACAAAGGCAGAGGAAAAGCATCAGGCTGGGATTTTTTACCCTTTAGGAAAAGCATGAAATAGTGGAGGGTGGCACGAATCAGGCCCAGGAAAAGCAACAGGCTGGGATTTTTTTGGCCTTTAGGAATCACATAAAAAAGGAGCTGAGTATCACAAATCAGGCCCAGGAAAAGCAACAGGCTGGGATTTTTCAGCCTGTGGCTGAGCAGCTGTTGCATTTTCACAGCACTGTTCGTTCCAGGGACGAATTTTAACCTTGGCCTGGAGACCAAGACACACAGCCTGGCCCGCTGAGCAGCCATCCCTGCTGCAGGGGCTCTCTGGAAGATGTTGAACACCTTTTTCCAGGCCTGGGCTCGGTGTTTAATGGCCCTGTGAGAGCTGGTGCATATGTTCCGTGCTCGCTGTGTTGTGTGAGGCTGGCAGAGCTGATCTGTTTTCTCCAAACTCCTTTCCAGAGTGCTCCTTCAGAGCCCTGCTGGCTGTGCTGTGTGTACGAGAGACACTTGACAGCTGCTTGGAGGAGGAGAGGCTGAAGTTTGGGGTAAGGCTTTCATCTGACACGCCGCTGCTGCCAGTTCCTGGCTCCGTACCCTCTGAACGCTGCATTTACCTCAGAAGCTTTTTTGTCCCTGTGGAAGCACCTCTTAATTAAATTTAAGTCACAGCACAGTGACCTCGCAGGCTGTTTAGCTGTGGCTGTGGCTGTGTAGGCACTTTAACCTCTTCTCAACTCCCAAATGGGCTTTAATCTCTTAAATTTCATTTTATTTCCAGCTGTGAGAATCCACTTTGCTGAAAACTTGAGTTCTGCCCCTCCAGGAGCAGTGGGGCCAGAACCCAAACTGTGCTGCTGGATGTAAAGGAGCTCAGCAGAAGTTTTGGTTGGGATGTAACCTTTATAACATCCTGATGCACACGGAAGTTGGATGCTCAGCAGCATGAACAGATTATTTTCCAAACTAATGGCCTGCTGCAATCTACTGTGTGATTACAGATGAGGTTTTAGTGGGCTGGGAAGGGAAAAGCGAGCTGGAGAGCCGTAAGATAAATTCATCCATGTAATCACTCACGCTCTAGACAAGAAATCATCTCCAAACTGAGCTCCACAACACATAGGAGTCTATTTTTAAGCCTGACCTGGCACCAAGCGATGCTTTGGTGAATGAACAAACGCTGCTGGGCTGCCATCAGTGTTGTCTGGAAATCAGTGTAATTAGGGAGAAACAAATAATAAAAAGCCTAAGTGCAGCGAGCGGCTCCTTTATTGTCAGCAGCAGGATGTGTGCTCCCCTAACAGCTCTGGAACTGCTCTGGCAGGAGGTGATTTGTGCTGCTGCCAGCACCACTCACTTCTGTGGGGATGATTGTAATGGGTGTTTGCAACTGTCCTCCAGAGACACTCCTGTGCAATTACGGGACCGGCCCCGTCGGATTAAATGAGTCTGTTATGAGCAGTATAATTATTACTGTGCTGCCAGATATTAGAAATCTGATTTTAACTTGTCCACTGGATGAAATGCCCACGTTGCTGCGCACGTTTTGCCATTTGTCTTCTGTCCAGCACGCGGCTTTTTAAACTGGTGGAGGTTTAGTGGTCAAAAAGCCTCTTGTGGCCGTTGTGCTGAGCCCTGAGCAGCCCTGGCTGAGGGGAAGGTGTCCCTGCACTGGTTTTTAGTTGAAAAGTTGGGGAGTAAAAGAGGCAGATTTAAATTTCTATAAAACTGTGTACTCATAGAATAGAGACAGAGGATGGGATGGGTTGGAAGAACCTTAAAAATCACCTTGTTCCAAGTGCAGGGACACGTCCCAGTGTCCCAGGCTGCTCCCAGGACACTTGCAGGGATCCAGGGGCAGCCAGAGCTTCTCTGGGCACCCTGTGCCTCACCACCCTCCCAGAGAGGAATTTCTTCCTAATTTTTATCCTAAATTTCCCCTCTCTCAGAGTCTCAATCTGAAGCCCTTCCTGTGCTCTGTTTCCAGTGGGGATTACTGCTGCTCGTTCTCCTTCAGCTCCCAGCCTGCAGAAGCTGATGTGTGTCACCAAACAGCCTCCCCGTGTCTGAATTCCCACACCTGCTCAACAAAATGCTGAATTCCTGGGAGCTCCACAGGAACTCTGTGTGTCTTCTCTGCAGGCTGGGTGTTCATCTTGGCAGTGGGATGTGCAGGGAATGATGTGAGAGCTGATGGATGTGGCAGGGACTGCTCCAGAGTGACATTCCCAGTGTCCTTTGGATCCGTCCTCAGCGGCTGGAGCTGCCTGCTCCTGCCAGATGCACATTTGAGCTGATTCTGTTCTGTGTTATTAAATGAGTATCTGCCTTCTGGGAGGCTAAACAGGACAGCTCTGAACAGCTGAACATAGAGTTTAAAATATTTTTCCACACCATTAGTGAAGGTTCTTAATGCACCAAGCCTTGTGCTGCTGAGACTTTGCTCCAGGCATGAGGATACCCTGCAGATTTTAGAGTTGTGGTGCAAATGCAGTTTTGTGAAGGCCATGGGTGGGTTCAGGGCCTGAAAACCAGTGCAGGACCTGAGGAAAACTGGAATTGTGGTTTGAGTGTTTCCCACCTCTCTCAGCCACCAGTTACAACAAAGCTGGGGTTTTTTTTCCTGTTTTCTCTGATGCTGTAACCAGACATAAGAACTGGGTAAGAGAAGGGAGAGAAAAGCCTGGCTTAAAAGCCCTGTCTAATGCTAATGCAGCTCTCCTGCAATTGCCTCTGTGCAGGGCTGAACTACAAAGCCTTGGCGATGGCTGTGATGGGGTGAAGGGGTCGTGGTCTCTAATTGAGAATACCACAGCCAGACTTTGACATTCAGACATGGATTCTTCAAGGCTGTTTTGAACCACAGGCTCTCAAGTTCCATTTCTGTTCAAAGCAGTCTCGTCTTTAAAAACACTGCACTGCACTTGCTGTGCTGATATATTCTCTCTTTTTTTTTTTTCTGTTTTGGTGTTTGTTAACCCTGTTTGTGCTCAGTCCAGCACGCACGCCTCAGGTGGGGGATATGCTTCGAGGTTTGAGGAGAAAAATATCATTTTAAGTTGTAATTTTCATTGTTCTGAAGAGATTCTGATTCTGCTGTTCTCTGCTCCTTGTCCTTCCAGTGCGTCTTCCTCCAATGCTGTAAAATCAAACACTAAAAGATGTAAAATGAGACTTCTCCCATTTATTTTATTATGTTAACAGTTACAGTTGAAGTTACAATAAAGTTACAATATTTAAATTCAAGCCACAAGCACGTGTTTTTAAACGGCATCACTGTCATCTTTGCATGTGCTGAAGTCTGAGGAGAAACTGGATGGAAATAACGCTCAGGAAAATAGAATTAGCGGGCAGAGCTTTGTTTGTCACATGTCCAGATGCTGAAATAAGGGAGGTGTGTATTTCCTAATGAATTTGCTGTGTGTTTAACAGCAGCTGATGATGTGCAGTTGTGTTTGACAGACGTGGTGAACGTTCCTCTGCCACCTGCTAGGGACACGATAAAGGGGAATGAACGGCCTGGTGAAATCCTGCTGTCATTAAGCACCTGTCAAAACACAATTTTGGTGTGTTGGAGTTCCTGCTGATGCCTTGGGATTTGAGCTTTTATATTTTCTGTAAATTTATAATCCTGCAGTTCTTTAGTGTGTAACTCCAAACTCCACACACAGTGGGAGCTGCTGCTTCCCCACTTTGGGCAGACACAACAATTCCTCTCCAGGCCTGGCAGTCAAGGACACCTCACTGCCTCAGGCACCGGAGATGGAAACAAAAGTGATTTGGGGGAGCAAACTTGGAGAAAATGATTCATTAGCTGAAGCTGGAATTGGGAGATGAACCCCCAAAATACAAATGGACCAAACTTATAAAAGTGTGCAAACCCGTGACCTGTCATCCATTTTGGGTGCAGCCCCTGTGGGTCTTTGTCTGCCCTAAATGTCCCTGAAGGCCCTGCAATAAATAGATACATTCATAAATAGATAAATTCTAAATAAATAGATAATTTTTTTTCAATAAATAGAACTGCTTTTTATTCTCTTAATTCTGTCTGGCTCTGTTTTTAGGTAGCCCCAAAAGCTCCTCACCCCACAAAGGGAAAGCCCTGGCTCCATTTCAGAGCACTGACAAGATCCAGGCTTGTGCAACACAACATTAACTTGTATATAAAATAAATTCTCCTCACTGTCAAACTGTGCATCCTGGGAGCTGTGGTTGCAATTCCCTGGGCAGGAATCCCTCCCTGGGTGCTCTGGGTACCCTTGGGGAGGCTGAGCACCAATTCTTGTGCACGTCCCAAAAATCTGGCTGAGAAAACAAGAGCTTGGAGCTGCTCCTTCTCCTCAAAGTCAAAGAATTCCATTGAGCATCGACACAAAATCCCTTTCCCAACAGACATTTTGGATTTATTTTTTTTTTCCAATCCTGCCATGGAAAATCTTTATCATGCTGGGTTTTTTAATTATACAGCATAATTGCGTGGCTGTTCAATTTTAACTGCAGTGCTGATATTAAAGCAATAATTTGTAAAAGTGTTTTTCTTCCATTTTTTATTTCCTGAAACACACAAAGTTGTCTCCAGCAGGCAGCTGGAGGGGGTGGCTGGAGGGGCAGGATGGATGCTGTGATCCAGAGTTTGATTGGCAAAGAGGGTGATTTCTTCTATTAAAAATACAGAAGTTATTTAATATATATTT
>VXBU01018854.1:19155-33724 GCA_013400315.1 Bombycilla garrulus | reverse complement strand
CTGCTGCTGCTGCAGGGATCTGGGCCTGTTCACTGCTGCTCTGTCCCAACCTCTCCCAAAACCCAAACTGAGGCAGGGAAAAGGCTTGAATAAGAAACCCTGAGGGAAATCAGCCTCACTCACATTTGTGAGCACGAGCTGGTTATCTAATTCTGCTGAGGAGGATTCTGAGCAGGAGCTGTGCTACAGAAAATGTTCTTTAAGCATTGAGAGCTGTGGGGACAGGGGCCAGGCGGAGTTTCCAAGGCCAAGTTTGAAAAGCAAAGCTGCTGAGCTCCAGTGGTGGAAAACCCTTCCTGTTCCTTGAGGAGAAGGTTTTTCAGCCCTGTGGTTCCTCCTGTTGTGATGAAGAAGGGCAGATCACTTGCTGTGATGCCACACCAAAGCCACCACCATTTGGAAGGAAGGAACAGCTCTACTAAGAGGAAACAGCTTGAACTCTGCAATAAAAATCCTAAAACACAAAGAGTGGTGCCCTGAGCTGCCTGCAGCTGCTCCTGGTAAGCAGGGATGCCACAGAAAGACTTTGTGGTGCTGTTGTACAGCATTCCCTCACGCAGCACAATCCTGAGCTGGCAGCTGAGCTCTTGGCAGGAGCTGTGATTATTTCCTTTTCTTTGTCAAAAAAAGAAGTGTATGTTTTTTTAGAACAGCCCTTTTAAATATATCAAAGTAGCAGAGATTGGAAAAGGCTTTTGGAACAAAGACTAAGCTGGGTAAAGGAAGGAGATGTGATTGCTCTGACAGGAGGATTTTCCTCCCTCCATTTGTGTGTGTGTGCCATTTCCTGTGGTGTCTCACATGCAGGAGATTTTCTGGATTGTTTCACATGGGTCAAAGTTGGACTTTTTAAACTAGAGTATTTCATATGTATGTTTCATATGTTTCCATGATTCACCATGATTCAAGGGTAAGAAATTATTTAAAGCTGTATTTTAAATTCTACACTTTACATCTCAGAAATATTCCAACTACCTCATGATGAGCTGATGACTGAGCATCTTCCCATTGCACAGAACACTGAAATAAGTCCCTGCAACATCTGCAGGATTTGGAAATCCACTTGCCAAGCTCCCTGTGCTGCTGTGCCTGACGTTCCCCCACGCAGGAGCAGCTGGAGATGCAATTTCCTTCCAGCTGCGTTGTTTTTGCAGAGCATCAACGTCCCCAAAGCCACCAGAGTTTTCAGCCACTGCTGTGACGCTCTGCACATGCTGTCACATGTGTGTCACATGTGAAAATCACAGATTAGTTCAGAGAAGTTTCCAATAGTCAAAGAAATCCTGGCCTGCCTCTGAATTTCAGTTCCACTGAAGCCTAAAAAGAAGTATAAAAAAAAATAAGGTTTTGAAAAGCTGTAAAACCACCCCAGGCACAGGGTGAGGCTCTCCCAGGCGTGGCAGTGTGACGCTGCAGTGCCACCAGGACACGGAGCCGGCTGTTATCGTGCTCTGCAGATGCTGGAGCTCATCCCAAGGCAGGAGGGGACATTGTCCTGCTCTGCTCCTGCACACACGGATTTACCTCGCCAAATGCTCTCCTTTGTCCTCTGCTCTCAGGGACTCACTGGAGCTCGGCAAAGTTTAGGACGCTGAACCAGATCTGCCGTCCAAAATTGTAGATTTGAGGGGTTTTTATGTAAATAAAAGAAGGCTGGAATCCATCCATTTTGATTTTTTTTTTCATTCCACAGCGCTGGCGCTGCTGGCAGTGGATATTTAGGCTCTGCCTTCACTCTCCTGGCTGGGATTAGTTTGTTTTTAATGGATATTTGCTTTTGTGTTTTGCCCGTGTGACCAATTCCGCGTTCGAGCTCCCTCCCAGCCAGCAAACACGAGCAGGGCTGGGGATGTCAGCGCCAGCAGAGGGTGATCAGCTGTGCTTGGGATCGTTCAAATCATCTGCAGCCACTGTAAAACTGCTAATTGCACCACTCAGCCAGCTGAAGACAGCACACAAGTGGGAAAGGGGGCGATTTTTCACCTCTAACTGCTCAATATCAAATAAAACGGGAGATTGAAACGTCAGTATTATCATTTGTGAGTTGTACACAAACCCAGCCTGGTTTTTTGGCATCACCATTCTAACCAGAGGTCACTTTGTCTCGTCCACGGTTTCTCTGTGTAAATCTTGAGCTTGATGTTAAACATTCAAAGGCAATTATCAAAATGAAGTTAATCACCCATCAGCTGCACACAGGAGCACAGCTACATCCTGTTCCCAATAGAAAATGGAGTGAGGGAACTTCAGAAAGTGCTGGAAGTGAGGCTGGGAGCCAAGGGGGGGAGGGATTGATGTGAGCCCCCTCCTATTTAACACCAGGTGAGGGCTTTGCCTCCCAGGTGAGGGATCCTCAGTGGGGCTGGGTGTGCTCTGCAGGTCTGGCAGCTCTCTTCCCCTTTGGGGTTTTTTTTATGGGATGGGTTCCTTGCTTTAATTCATGCACATTTTTACAGTCTGGGCCTCTCTGAGCACAAGTAATTTTGCTATTTTTTAGCTCATTTCAATGTTTGAGGCAGACCTTGCTTCTCAGTTTTTGCATTAGTTTTGTGCTGGGTGGTATTATTTTACCTTTTAGTTTGCTGGTGTTTCTTGCAGTCCTCTCTAATTCAGCAATAAGCCCTGGTGTGTCCTGTGAATTTCAAATGTATCTGTATTTTTTTCCTGCCTGCCTTGCCTCTCTTCCCTCCTGCCCCCATCTATTACTGGAAGTCTAAACATTTCCTTGACTGGAGTGAAGAGTGGCTCCTGAGACCTATCGCTGTTTTCCAAAGCTCTGCTTTGACTGACAAATTGTTTCTTTTTCCCTTCTTTTCAGACCTTTATTTCTTAAAAGGTCTCTATATCTCTCTTTTTCCCTCCTTTCACACTGTTATTTCCTAAAAGGCCTCTGTGACCCCACCAGATACAATTCCCCCTGTTCAGCTCATCCTGTGATCTCTGAGTTACTGCTGGATGAGAATTGGGTAATTAACTCACCCTAATGAGTGTGAGTTAATAAATATCTATTTTTTGCAGGTGTGAAGCCCCTTCCTCCTCAAGAGCCAGCGTTCCCGCTCCTCCTCAACCCCTGCAGCCTCTCAGGAGAATCCCTTGGAGTTTCCCTGTTCCCCTGGGCCATGGGAGGTGTTTTTGGGAAGAAGAGGAGGCCCTGCCTGTTCCCCAGGGTTGTTTATAGGGCCAGGGCCAGGAGGGCTGCCCGGGTGTGCTGCGACGCAGCCACCTGGACCGGGGAGAGCTACTTCTACTCTGCACGGATCGGGAGGACCCCGAGGGGCTATGAGCCTCCTGCTTCCACACTGGTGCTGGAAACTTCTGGAAGCGAGTTTAGAGAGGAGGAGGAAGACTCAGCCTCTTCTCCAAGGGCATGGTACAGCGAGACCTCACTCCCTGCAGCTGCTGGAGACACACCAGGGGCTGAGCTGTGCCAGGAGCCTGGAGCCAAACCTCACCCAGAGCTGCTGGAACACCGGGAACTCGCTGGAGAGGCACGAGGATCCCAAAACCCTCGGCTCAGCGGCGAGGCTGAAGCTGCTCTGCATCCCCCTGGCAGCTCCTCGCTCCGGGGAGTGACAACTCTCACCCTCACCACGGTGGAGGTCGATGTCCACGTGTCTGCAGGAGAGAACGGGGAACCCGGGCAGGGGCAGGCTGCTGCAAAATCTGAACTGCTGAGTGGGGCAGAGCAGGAGTTTGGGGCAGAGCAGAGATCCAGGACTGGCACTGGGGCAGAGCAGGAGGCCAGGGCTGGCACTGGGGCAGAGCAGAGATCTGGGGTTGGGGCAGAGCAGAGATCTGGGGTTGGGGCAGAGCAGAGATCCAGGGCTGGCACTGGGGCAGAGCAGAGATCCAGGGCTGGCACCGGGGCACAGCAGGAGGCCGGGGCTGGCACTGAGGCACAGGACAGCTGTGCTGGGAAGGCTCTTTGGGAAGCGCCCGTGCAGAAGGCAGGTGACACCACGGCTGCTTTGTGTCCCCTGGAGGAGCCAGAGCTGCCCCTGAAGGATCCAGAGCCAGGAGAGGGCATTGCAAATGGGCAGAGAGCCGCACGAGAGCAGCGGGGAGAAGGAACTGAAGCACCACCTGACCTCCAGCTGGGACGAGGGGAGATTCCTGTTCCTGAAGGTGTGGAAGGAGCTGCTGCTGAACCAGAGCAAGCTGAAGAGCTGGCTGAGGCCTGTGGTGATGGGAGGACATCAGAGGAGAGTCCAGCCCGCCTGCCAGAAACCCAGGAGGAGAAAATCCAAGTCAGCGGAGAGGGAAAAGCAGAAGAACACTGACAGAGCACAGGAAACCTGGAGCAGCAAGGATGGAACACACTGAGGGTTTGTCTGCAGCCAGAACTGAACCTGCTGCCTCTGCCCTGCCAGGGAGGGATGCCAAAGGTGCCTGTGCCCTCAAGGACCCAGAAATCAGGTGCTGGTGGCAGAATCTGCCTTGAAAAACTTAAAACTAAGATGCTAAACTTAAAATTTGTGTGTTAGCCTCTGCTAGTGGCACCGCCCTCCTTCTTTCTCTGCTGGGAGAGGGAGTGTGGCCATGGCCCGAGTGTTTCTTGGTACAGAAAGTGTATTTATGTGTTTATTTATGTATTTCTAGCCTGGCTAGGGCTGTGCACTCCGTGGTTATCTCCCTGTCTGTGACTGCACAGGGTTCAGTGATGTCTAATTTATTAATTACACTTGTCCTCTCACCTCACTGACTTCTCACCACTATTGGAAATGCGTTGTGTGTTGCAACTGAAATCAATAAATGCATGCATTTTAACACTGACTGCTGTGACATGTTGGGTTATTAGCATTCTGATAATTAATTTCTGATATTTGCATTGATCCCAATGCCAGAAGTGTTGTTTTGGCCCTTTTCAGCTTGTCAACTATTTGGTAAAATGCTGAATATTGAGGCCTCAGAATGAAAGCTGCTCCTCTCCTGGTGATTTCCTTGCCGATCTTGGAACACCAACTGAGCTGGCTGTGCTTAGACCCTGCTAAAATTAAAGATGAAAGGCTAAATTTCCACATGTGACTCATCTAAGAGCATTTGCTTTATGGTTTGTGCTGGTTGGGTGGAGGTCAAGGAGCTCACCCTGGAGGCCTGTGAAAGGAGCTGTAAACAACAACAACAAAAAAAGCTGCTTGTGGTCATTTTGCTGCAAATAATCAATAAATTTCTGGCAGCTGCATATCCAATGCTAATCTCTAATTACACAGTGCTAAATAGAGGGGAGTTTTCTCATCAAGCCTGGCTGGTGGCACAGCTCTCACCGAATTTAGAAATGATGTGGTGCTGAAGGGAATCAGGAAAATAATACAGCCTCGTTTCTTTCAAGCAGAAGGGTTTTACAGCACATTATTCTGCTAGAACTCATGGGGATTATAAAAAATTAAAAGGGAAGTAATTATTTGTATTAGCTGGAAAACCACAATATGAAGGAGAGCAAGATCCTCCCTAAGGAAAGCATTTCCAGCTCTGCTGTTCTGTGTGCACCCTCACTAACAGCATTCACAGGAGGCAAGAAATGATGGTTCAAGGCAGGGCAGGAGATGAGGATGTTGAGAGCAACATTTCTATTTTAGGGATGATTGGTTTTTACTGTCTTGAAGTGCTTAATCACGTGAGGAGTTTGGTGTACACTTAAAAAGATTTCTTTCTGAAAGGACCAACACTCTAAATCTCTCCATTCAAACCAGACTTGCTCAATTTTTATTTTCCTTTATGACTCAATCTGAGTGAGACCCTGCCCATGGAAATGCCTCATCTGCCCTGGCTTAAATACCTCAGAGAATGTTCCTTGGCTGCTCCTCACATCCCCAAGCCCCCTCCATCATCTGGTTCTGGGTTTGGCTGCCTCTGGTAAAGCTCTGCTGGGAAGCTGGAGGTTATGTCCTTGTGGCACAGAATTTAGATTTTAGATTAAAATTAGAATTTAGATTTAAAAAGCAGTGGGTTGGCAGCTCAACCCTTGCCAGGAGGCCTGAGGAAATCATGGGAAAAGAAGCAGAGAGCAACACAAACCTCAGTGCATCGCTCTGCCTCTCTCTGAGGTGTTCAGATCTAGCATGTTAAGCAGAAGAATTATAAAGAGTTAAGTGTTATAAAGAGTTAGTGAATTATCAAATGTTAAGCAGAAGAATTATAAAGAGTTAAGTGTTATAAAGAGTTAGTGAATTATCAAGTGTTAAGCAGAAGAGTTATAAAGAAAAGCCTCTGTTAAAAGTTGTCAGCTAACTTTTTATTTCTTCCAAGTGCAGCTGGCTAACTTCCCATGTGAAAAATTGTAAGGATGAAGGCAATTAACACAACAGCCTGTTCTGAGGGTGAAAAACAAATGCACCTGGATTTATCCCATGAAAATCAGTGAACAAAACATGTAAACTACCCAAGAATAGAGAGTTTTGATAGACAGGTAAAACACCTTTCACTAACCTATAAAAGTAATTGGCAAGAAAAGTTATTAACCAATTGCAGTTCAGCACGAGGTCTGTGAAAACTGCATAAAAGTGATTTATGTGAATAAAGATTGGCTTTTCTGCATGAAGAAAATGGAGTCCTGAGTCTTTCACTGCTCCACAGATCAACCACAGTAATTGTGTGTTGTGCTTGTGATTTAGTAAAAGCATTTCAGAGTTCATGGAGTCCTGTTAAAATTACACAGCAGCTCCTTCCCCCTGTGACTGGTGGTGTGGGGCTAATCAAGAGTGACAATAATTATAAAATTACATGACACTGTTGGTGCCACATTGAAATGGGTGACAGGGATCAATTTCCACCTCAAGGGGAATCCTGCAGAATGATTCTGGAGGCTGGAGTCCCACAAACATCATCCCAAAACACCTGCCAGGTGATCACCAAATTACAGGAACAAAAGTGGCACTGTGCAGCTCTTCAGTTTTGCTGGAATTTTGGTGTTTAAATCTAATTAAAAAAGCAATCTGAATCAGAGACAGTCTCTCATGCTCTGGAAAAGGAGTGATTTTTTTCTTCCTTTCTTGGAAAAATCATGGAATAATCTTCCACCACATGCACTGCCGCAGGAATTTTGGGAAAGAAGTTTTTGCAGTGCCCAGACTTCAATGACGCCGATCTGAGTGTTTGCAATGTAAAAAGTTCTTTGGCAAATAAGAAAAAAAAATCAGCTACAATTTCTCTTGCAATATTCCAGTTCTTCTGCTCTTTTGTCATCACATTCATCTGGTGTTTTCAGGTGTGCCCCAAGTTCTGTAAATCCCAAGTTCTGTAAAGCTGAGCTTTACCCTCATTTTTTCCTGGTTTGCACTGTTTTTGTCTGACCTACCCAAAATGACACGTGGAGGGGTTTGGCTTTGGCAATTTCAATGCCTTGAAATGCCTTTGTCAGAGGAGACTCTCCCTCACTGCTGATATTTGCATTGACCCCAATGCCAGAACTGATGTTTTTACCCTTTTCAGCTGTGAAGTGTTTGGTAAAATGCTGAATATTGGTACCAGTGGCCTCAGAATGAAAGCTGCTCCTCTCCTGGTGATCTCCGTGCCAATCCTGGAACACCAACTGGGCTGGCTGTGCTTAGACCTGATAAAATTAAAGATGAGAGGCTAAAATTTCCAAATGTGACTCATGTAGAGCAGGGCTCAGGTCTGAAAGCACCTGGATGCTTTTAAACTCCTATTCCTGCCCTGAGGGCAGGCAAAACCATCCTGCAGCTGCAGAACTCTTGCACATCCGGCAGAGCCCATCCCTGACTCCTCCAAACTCTTCACTGACGAGTGAAGGCAAATTCCACCTTTTACTGCCCTGTCTGCTCCTTTTAGGCATGTCCTGGGGGATTTATTACCAGTGCAGCGGTGTGGCTCCAACCCGGCGCTATTCCCAGGCTCCAGGCTGCCCTCTTAAGATGATAAGCAGCAAATTCCTTGCTGAAATCACCGCAGATGCGTCTAAAGCAGCATTACCGAGCCACACAATTGGCTTGGAGTGCAATCTGACTTTTTGCCGTTTGGGAAATCTTAGCTCCTGTTGCTAAGAATCCTTGCTTTGAACTTTTGTAATTAAACTTCCTGTCGTTCAGCAGGAAACCTTAAAAAAAAAAAGAATTGGTTTCACTTGAGAAACTAACACCTCAGGAGTGTTTAGGAGCTGCTGGAGCTGTTAAGGACTCCAGTGTTTCTCCTCCTTTTGAAGCACCTTTACAAATAATCACTCTCCTCATCACAGTAAATCTGTTTCTCCTGAATTCTAACACAACTAAATAAAAAGTTCTGAAAACAGCTGGTCAAAACCCAAGCATTTCCCTTATCCAGAGCAGCAACTGCTGATCAATATTCTTGATCAATACAAAACAATTTTGCATTGCTTTGGTTGTTGGATCCCTGCCAGGCTCTCAGGAGCTCAATAATTCCCTTCCTTCCTCACGCTCTCCTCTCTCCACAACATCCAAGGAGCCCAGATGAAAAATCACAAAATCTGCAGTGATCTGACAAGCAGACCCAACCACGATGTGAAAGTTAGAAATGTTCTGAAACAAAAGCTACTGAAAACACCCTTCCTGAGAGAGAGAAAACACGATCACAAATCTCCCCCAGCTCTGCCTCCTTTGCTGCCAAGAGCCTGCAGCGCCTCACAGGAGATGAAAAGCACCCGAGAGCGGCTCCTGAGGACAGGGAGGATGTTCTGTGCCTGCAGCTCCTCAGCTGCAAGGGGCTTTTCCCAAATTCTCTCCTGCAGCTGCTGCTCTGCAGCCGCAGAATCCCAGGGTGGTTTGGGTTGAAAAGGATCTTAAAAATCATCTCACTTCCCCCCCTGCCATGGGCAGGGACACCTTCCACTATCCCAGGGTGCTGCAAGCCCTGTCCAGCCTGGCCTTGGGCACTGCCAGGGATGGGGCAGCCACAGCTGCTCTGTGCCAGGGCCTCACCACCCTCACAGGGAAGGATTTCTTCCTAAATCCCCCCCTAAGGTTCCCTGTCAGTTTGGAGCCATTCCCCTTGTCCCCTTCTTGTCAAAAGTCTCTCCAAGCTGTCACTGTGCAGAGAGAGAAACCCCACAACGTTTCCCCTCAGCTCTGTGTGAATACCTAAAGAGTGATCCCACATTTCAGTTCAGTTCTGTGTGAATACCTAAAGAGTGATCCCACATTTCCCCTCAATTTTGTGTAAAAACCTAAAGAGAGGCCCCACAACATTTCCCTTCAGCTCTGTGTAAATACCTAAAGAGAGATCTCACATTTCCCCTCAGCTCTGTGTAAATACTTCAAGAGAGACCCCACAATATTTCCCCTCAGCTCTGTGTGAATACCTAAAGAGACAAAAAAGAAAATAATATCTAAATACACAGAACCCTCTGATGTGAAACTTTCTGTGATGTTTCATAAATACGGAGCAAGAACAGTTCCCACTCTTTCAGGCAGCTGTGTAAGGGATCAGTAATTAATTAAATCATTAGGTTTGGGTGGGTGCAATTCAGTGTTGCTGCCCTGCCCTATTTAAGGTCCAGGTGCTCCTTCCCAAGCTCCACTGGGAATTTCTTGGAGATATTTCCTTTACAAGTGAGTGTGGGTACTACAGAACACAATTTTGGTGATTTTATTTTTGGGAAGAAGGGATTTTTGCACTTTGTTTTTGAGGGTTCTGTTTGACTTCTCTAGTGAGGGAGGGCTCTGCCTTTAGGGTTTCAGCAAAACTGTAATTATGCTTTGTCGTGTCGTTGGCTTTGAACAAAATTCTGCTGGTGGCAAGATGGGATTAAAAATGAAACATTCACAGCATCAAATGGTCAAATGAGGAAGGGGAATAATTTTCCTACATCTAAAAAGTAGCTGGTATCTTAAGGTAATAAATATCTATATCTTTATAACCAAATCCTCTTCAGAGACAGCAGCAGTAGAATCTCTTTTGTCCCATTTTGAGCTGCTTTTGCAGTGATGACAAATAAATAGAAGTGTAACAGAAAATAAGTTATTATTTCTCTTTCCTCTCCTGGCATTTTACTGCCTTACCAAAATGCCATGGAACACTTCCTGGCTGTATTCATTTACACAAAATCCCTGCTGCTGATGCAGCAATTGCTTTAAAAACATTCATTTATTTGTTACCTGTCCTCTTTGCAGCTTTGATATCAAAGAGCATCTCTCTCATTTTATTTTGGTTTTTCTCCCCCAGTAGAAGTGGATGGGCTCATTTTTCTTGCTCTTCCTTTCTTGCAACTCTGTAGTTTTAAGTGATTAAGTTCATGTAGTCTTCTAAGTGAGTGCCTAACCACCATGGAATCACACATTTTTACAGATTCTACCCATAAAAGCAGCTCAAACAGAGCAGCAAAACTGCTCTGGATCCATTAGCTCCACTTTAAAAACTGTAATTCCTAAATTATGGATCTGTTTTTCTGCCTCCCCTCTCTCTGTGCTGTGCTGGCTGGGCTCTCTGCAGCACCAGCTCTAATCAGATCGTGTTGTGTGGCACTTCCATCCCACCTGAAATATTCAGTGATCAAAAGTGGGATTTGGAGAGGAGCAGGCTGGGTGTGTGGGGCTGCTGGGGAAATGGTTGCGGTGCTGGCTGCCCTATTTCAGAGCAGAATTTATCACCCTGAGCCAGGAGTGAAGGCTGAGGTGCTGCAAATAAATGGTTTAAGCCGTGTTTGGTTTGTGGTTTCCCCGCCAGAAACAGGGCACTTTTATCCTGTTTTTAACTTGTGTTTGCCTCTTTCCAGCAATCTTCATGGCAGATTCCAAGGGGAATTAATGGGGCTGTGTGCAGGTCCCTCTTTCCCTTTTCCCCAGAACCTCCTCCTGCTCCTTCCCTGCAAAGTGCTGATCTGTTTTCTGGTAATGCTGCCGTTGTAAAAAGGCTCTTTACAAACATAACCTGAGGGAAATGTTTCTCTGCATTCAGAATGTGCTGCCCCTTTTTAATGTTTGAGTTTGAAGCAGTGGCATTGCTGTGGTTTCTAAGAAGTGAGTTAATGACTGGTAAAATAATGACCCAAGGGCCTGAAATCCACCTTTCTCACCTCTCAATAAGGAAATATTCTTCTTTTTCTTTCCTTTCTCCTACCTTCCATATCTTACCAGGCCTATGAATAACTTCCCTGGCTAAATGTGGACTTCTTTGTAGAACTAATAAATGGTTTAGGAAACAAGAGGAGCCCTAAATAGTATTTACTTTGGGAATATAAACTAATAACTGTGAAGTGCAGCGTGGGCTGAGAGTCCTGGGGAGGGAGTGACTTCTTAAATGCTCTCAGTGACATCAGAAGGCTGTTCCTTGTGCTAAGACTGACTTCAAACAATAAAGTGGGAATTTTATTTTGATTTTAGAGGGGCACTTTTTGCTAAGAAATTCAATGGGAGTCTGCTCTTTGTTTTCAAGGGGCATTTTCTGCTGTGACACAGGGCTGAGGAGTGGGTTCTGTTGGGTTTTCCTCTCTTGCAGGTGGCACAGAGCGGTCTGGTAGCTCAGCCAGGCTGGAATGAGGATCTGTGTCTGTCCCTGAAGCTCTGTTGGTGCCCCAGCCCCTCGGGATTCCTGCAGAAAGCCGTGAGCAGCGTTTGCTCTGCGCACCTCGGCCATGGGGAACGAGATCAGCCACAGGAGGTACTGGTGCAGGAGGCTCAGGACGTTTGAAAGGCTGCCAGCTGAGGAGGGAACAGCTGTCCCCGATGTCCCCGATGTCCCCAGGGCCCAGCCAGCTCAGGGTGAGGGGTTTGGGGGCAGCTTGAGCCACCCTGAGAATGAGAAACCCCCGGGTGCTGCTGCGGGGCCGCACGGCAGAGAGCAAGGAGGAGAAAAGGAAATGGCCTCGTGTTCCCCAGCCGTGGCCCAACTGAGAAGCTCAGAGCTGCAGGAGGCTGAGGACGATCCCCCTGCCATAAATCCAGGTGGAAAAAGCCCTGCTCCGACTCGGGGAAGAGCTGCAGGAGCTGAGCCTGCTGCAGGGCACACCGAGGTGACAGCGAGGGACCTCCCTGTGCAGCCCTCAGGGGAGATGGGAGCTGGAGAGACGCAGGGGACAGCGAAAAGCAGCTCCGGGCTCCGCAAGAGACACAACAGCAGGGTGTGCAGGGCCAGCCCTCTCTGCAGGTGGCTGAGGAAACTCCAGACCCCAGCAGAAAAACCTAAAGCCAAGCGTGGCGCAGGCACCGGCCAAGAGTGAGGCTCCTGTGGACTGAGAAGGGATCGAGTGCCCTGTGTGGTGCCTGCAAAAAAAGGAAAAAAAGGCTGGTGAAGGAAATGTTTACTGTCTACAATAAGAGGAGGTTATTTTGTCATCTTTAAGCTGTCTGCTGGATATTCCTGGCTGTCTTACACCCTGTGGGGAGCACAGAAGGCATTCCCTCTGGAAGGAGGAGCAGGGAAATGAAGTGGCTCTGTTCCCTCAGCGAGCAGCTTGCGACGATTGTTTGGCTCTGCTCTGTAAAAGCTCCTTTTTGAAACCCTGCAAAGGTGCAGCTTTGTGTCTTCCTGCTGCTTCCTCTCATGATTTGATTTCCTTTCCCCTGCTTGTAATAACTTGCTCTGCCTAATGGTCCAAGAGAAGCATGAGCAGCATCAGGATTATCAACCTCAATTAATGGGTTAGAAAACCATTAGATACTTAAAAATGCATGGTGGTGCTGTGGGGGAGACTTGGTGAACGAAGGGTGTGGTTTTGCTGCTGGGAGTGTTTGCTTGGGGTGTTCTTGTATCTGTAAGTCAATAAAAGCCGTTTTCACTGCCCCAATGAAGCCCTGGCTGCAGCTGGAAGTGGGATAAGGGAGGGAAGGAGGGGAGGGCTGGCACTGCCTGCTCCAGATGTGAGGAGTGGGGCTGGGAGGGCTCCCCGTGGTGCCAAGGAGCAGCAGTGGTGATCAGGGCTGCTCCTGAGCAGACTGGGAGGGATAAGCTCAGGAAAAGTCTTTAATTTGGTTGCTGTGGCTCTGTGCTGGCCGTGTGGCTCCTCCAGGTGTCTCAGAGCTGAGCTAAGCACACCCCAGAACGCTGAGCCTTGTTCTGCTAGAGATTCCAGCCGGGGGCAAAAATCCTTCAGGGAGGAGGAGAGGAAAAGAGAGAGGAGCCCAGGAGGGGCTGCAGGGCTGTGCTGGAGCTGCCCAGGCCCTGGAGGGAGGCAGAGGGAGGGGGGAGAAATGCCAAGGGATAAAAATGAGAGGCAGCCTGAGCTCCTGAACTGACTCCTGCATTTGCCTGAGATACCTCAGCACCTCCTGCACCCTTCCTGAGGTGTCTGAGCAGCTCCTGCACCCTGCCCAAGGCACCTCAGCACCTCCTGGAGCACCTCCTGCCCCCTTCCTGAGATACCTGAGCCCCTCCTGCCCCCTTCCTGAGGTGTCTGAGCAGCTCCTGCTCAGTCTCTGCTCTGGGGCACTGATGGCAGCTTTGATCCCATTCCTGCAGGTAGGAAACTCCTCCTTGTTCTTCTCCCTCAGCTCTTTCCTTCTCAGAAGGAAAAGTCCCAGTTTAACTTTCTCCCTTGATGTTCCCTCTGCAGTGATGCCTTAGGATTTGAGCTTTTGTATTTCCATCCATTTGTGATCCTGCAGTTCTTTAGTGTGTAACTCCAAACTCCACACACAGTGGGAGCTGCTGCTTCCCCACTTTGGACAGACACAACAATTCCTCTCCAGGCCTGGCAGTCAAGGACACCTCACTGCCTCAGGCCCCAGAGATGGAAACAAAAGTGATTTGGGGGAGCAAACTTGGGGTAAATGATTCATTAGCTGAAGCTGGAATTGGAAGATGAACCCCCAAAATGCAAATGGACCAAACTTATAAAAGTGTGAAATCAGTGACCTGTCATCCATTTTGGGTGCAGCCCCTGAGGGGCTTTGTGTGCCCTAAATGTACCTGAAGGCCCTGCAATAACCAGAACTGTTCTTTATTATTTTCAATTCTGTCTTCCCTCTGTTTTTAGGTACCCAAAAAAAGCATCAGTAGGTGCAGCCCCAGCTCTCCTGAGGTGACTCGGGAGAGCAAAGTGCTTTTATCTTGTTGAATCAATGTTCCTTCCAAAATCTCCTTCAAGAGCTAACAGCACACCTTGGCGCTTTTCTTGAACAAAATTAGGACAAAAAAAAAAAAAAAGCTTCAGCACAGCCCTTCCTTCAGCCCTACCTCAATCCAAAGCTGTGCCAGGCAAGAAATAAGTAAGCAGGGCAGCAGCTGTTTCCCACCTTGTGCTCAGAAGCACCATCTGCCCGTGCAAAAAGGAATTCCCTGGCTGCTAATGACCTCGAGGATAACGCTTGCCTCGTGTAATCCCCGGGTTCCTCAAATAAAAGTCGCAGTAAATTTTTAAAAGCAGAGTTTCCCCCCAAAAAGACTGGAATGTTCGTTTCTAGAGGTAGCAAAACTTATTTTTGCTTTTCCTGAAGTCAGCGAGGTGTGGAAGTGCCACCCTTTATTGATTCCGTCTCTTTCTTTTAAGGCAGGGAGGTTTTGCTTGTTTGTTTCAAATATTGATTCTTTGAATTTATTTATCTAGGTTTTGTGTTTGTTTGGGTTTTTTGTTTATGTTTGGTTTTGTGGGGGTTTTGTTTGTTTGTTTCTTGGTTGGTTGGGTTTGATTTTGGGTATTTTTAGAATTACTGGAATTCAAGAA
>VXBU01018854.1:8737-18934 GCA_013400315.1 Bombycilla garrulus | reverse complement strand
TTTGTTTTATTTGTTTGGTTTTGGTGTTTTTGAGACAAAACCTGAAGAGATTTTTACCTTCCTGAAGCATGATGTGTTATTCCACTGTCACAATTTGCTCTGAATTCAGCAGGCAGGAGAATTCAGGGACGTTTTAAATAAAACCACACTTACAGTGGGAAAGTGCCAGGATCAGTGCTCTGCTTGATCAGGCTGTGACATTTCCCTGCACTGGGGCACTTTTGGAAACCTGGTTGAACAGAAAGTTTAAAAAAATCCACTTTTTTCCTCCCCAAAATTGCACAATTCCAGACATCAGTTCAGAGCTGTGAAAATGGTAACATACTTGAGGTGGATACCAGTTTTTTTCCCAGAAATTACAAAGCTTTTTACACAGAATTCAGGAGTCTTGGTCACCTTTCCCTGCTAGAAAACGTTGCTTTTTTTTCCTTCTCTTCCCCTATTGAGAAAGGAATTTCCTGCAGTTACTTGTTCCTTTGTCAATTCCTCAAATAGAGGTTGATATTTTTATTTTTAAGGGAAGACAGGTATTTGCTGCAGTGCTTCCTGCAGAGATCCATTTGGAACCGTGGGTTTATAAATAGGGGCACTCTGGTTTATAGTGGCTGGAAATCATTTCTGACAATGCAAAAAGGAGCAAACACTGGGGATGAATATCACAGCCAGAGCTCCACTGCAGGGGGAAAAAACCCCAAAACTTTGAATTGGGAACTCAGAGAAAGCAAAAACTTGAGGCTTTGGTGACCTGGTTTGAAATCTCTTATCTGGTACCTGTTTCAGGTGATGGAAAAAAACATTTTTAGTGCTTCTTTCCTGGGAAAATCCCAGCAAATCAGCTCTGATCAATTAACAAGGGCTAACCTGGTGCAGGTCTGAGGTAAATGTTTCAGCTCTTACTGCAGGGGAAATAATCTAACACAGATTTGTTCTGAGTGGTTTGACCCCTGAAGTGACCTGAGGTTAATAATGTGAATATTCTTCGATTTGAACCTCTTGCATTCACCCCATCTTCATGTGGATAACAACAACAACAAATACTCTTAGCTTCAATTCACATTAAAATACACCTGAAATTACCTGATTTTTTTTTTAATTAGTGTTTAATTTATTTTCAGTGTCTGCAAATCAGAAGAACAGCAGCCACAGAAAATTTGTGGCACATGGAAATGGAGGAGCAGCTCCCTCCTGTGAACAGGCACCACCCCTCACTTATATTAATAAATAAATCATAAATTTCCAGCAACCAGGAGCTGGAATAATTTTGTCCTGCCTAACTGCTGAAGTGAGATATTAAACTTTTTATCAAATTTTTTTTTGTGTAACTGCACGAAAATATTCCAACAGAGGAAATACCCAGCATGGAGCCTTTCTTCTGTGGGAGCTTTTAGCCCCAGATCCTCATCTTGTTGCTTTGTGAACACAATCCCTGAGGGGAGAGAAAAATCTGGAAAAATAATAAAAAAAACCCCAATTATTGATGCTTCCTGCTTAACCCAGGGCTGATTTAGAAATGCAGAAAGTCAGCGTGGTGGTGGCTACATAAAGCCAATAGTTTTGAACATCTTAAACCTCTTTACAGGACTCTGCTGCAGTGCAGCTGCAATTGGGTGATTTTTTTCTCTCCCCTTTCAATTAGGCAGCACATGGGAACACTTCAAGGAACAAGCACCAGGATTTTCCTGGATTTCTTGCATCCCCTTCCGAGAGAGGCGTGGAATGGGAGGAAATATTAACAAGGTGAGAGGAATTAATGCTGTGAGGAGCTGGAACAGCCCCCAGCCGGCACAAAGCCTGTGCTGGGTAAAACAGGGAGCAAAGTGCAGAGGGCACAAGCCAAGGAAATTCTGAGCGCAGGCAGCAGCTGCCAGAGAGATTTGGCACAGGATGCTGCTAAGATCCAGAGTTTTGGGGCAAACTCTCATAATTAAGCCTCCTAAAAGCCAACTGCTAGGCAAAATAGAGATTTTTATCCCACAAAAAAAAAGCAGCGGAGCTTATCCCAGCGCACAGCTAATGTGGAGTTTCTGAGGCGCTGAGCACAACACATGCTCCCAATTCTCCAGCAGATTTCCAGTTATCTCAGCCAGCCCCACACAGGAATGTGCTGTGGAGGTCTGCAAATTGGCAAGGAGAAAAACTGCAGGGAAAAACACAAAATGCCATTTATTTCACCTGCCTTCTGTGCTCAGAGATTTTTCCTGGCTCTTCCTGAGGCCCTGGTCCATCAGAGCCCTCTGACACAGCCAGCCAGGCTTTATTAATAGGGCTGGGCAGGGCAAGGAGATTTTCATCAGCTCTGAATGAAACAGGAATTCAGGTGCTCTGGAGAAAACTCTGCCTCCTGAAACAGATATTTTAATTGATTCCCTTTGCCTCTATGGGAAATTCTGCTTTTTCCTGGAGTTTTGGGAGTCACTGATGTCCCTGAGGTGCTGTGGCCCTCCAGAACCTGCTCTGCTTTTCCCCTTCAGGAGCACTGGGGTGTTGTCAGCCCAATCTTAGGGCAGAAGAAGGAGAGTAGAGAAGTAAAACACGAATTTTAATTTACACCCCTTGCCTCTATGGGAAATTCTGCTTTCTCGTGGAGTTTGGGGTAGGAGAGTGAAGCCAAGAGCTGATCAGGTGTCTCATCCAGAAGAAGCCTCGCTCTAAACGTCGCTGCGTGTCCCTGCAGCACCTCCTGGTGCGGAGCTGGAGGCGAAAAGCAATTAGAGAACTCGTGTAAAGGGATGCAGGATCGCTGCTAAATACTTAACAACGCTGTTCAGGCACGGGCGAGGCGCTGGAAGTGCCGCTGCAGACAGTGGGGAGCTGTCAGTGACAGCAGAGCTCACAGCACGGCTGATCTCGCTCTGTCACAGCCCTCAGGGCCGGGCAGGAGCTGGACCCACACCCCGACTGGGATGATCTGAGCCTGGCAAAGCAGGATTTTAATTCCAGCCCTTCCTGGGTCTGTGGGGAGCTGCTGCAGCAGCACCTGAGGCTCGTCCCAGCTCAGCTGCCCCTGCCTGGTGTGTTTGGTGCTGCACAGCTCATGGAGCCCCTGCTGCCGCACCTCTGCGGCATGAGCAACTCCAATTCCTTGGCATCTGGGAGCAGGGGAAGAATTGGGATGGATTCTTCATCTGCTTTTGGTTTGCAAAGTCCTGGCTGTGAGGTGTGAGCAGAGGCAGGGGAGAGGTCACTGTGTGAGGGAACAGAGCCAGGTCAGTGCAGAGTAACCACAGAATAAATGCATTCTCCTCACAAAGATCTTCAATCGCTCAGGTATCTTTTAGGAGCAATTTAAGAGACTCAGCCTGATCCTTTTGGGCTGCTCCTGGCGTGGCTTACACAGCAAACCAGCAGCCCTAAAAGAAATTTTATTTTTGCATTTTCTCTTTTCCTTCTCCTCTCTGTTTCTTCTGCCCTGAGGCTGGGCTGACAACACCCAGGTGCTGCTGAGGAGAGAAGGAAAAGCAGAGCAGGGTCTGGAGGGCCCCAGGGACAGCAAGGACTCCTCTGCTCACAGCTCTGGGCAGGGGCACGAGCAACAGGCTGAAATCCCTGCCCCTGCACAGAGCTGCTCACCCCGGGCACAGAGATTCCCTCAGCCACGAGTTCCCAGGGAAAGCAAGGAGAGGGATTTGTGTTTCCAAACAAACCGTGGCTCTGCTGGTAAATAGATACTGGCAGAGGAAAGAAATGGTGGGAAGAACCATAAATTCCATGGGAATTCCACTGAGTGATACAAGGAAAATAAAAGGGAGGGTGCACGTTAGAAGGGTCTGTGTGTGGTGATTTGTACCTCTCAAGTAACTCAGCCAGGGGGGAAAGAGAGAGGGAAATGTGGCTGGGAAATTGGGATAAAAAGGAGGCTGCAGCCCCTAAAAATCGGAGAGACCCCAAGGAAAATGCCCCATGGCCTCTCCCTTTATTTGAATAACATTTCAGGACTCCTCTGTCTCCTATTTTGGGCACAAACCTCTGGTGCTTGAGGATTAATTTTCCTGACACCCCTCAGCCATTTCATGGCATCCTCCACAGGTGCTGCGGTTTCAGGAAATGGGGATAAAGGAGAGCACAGAGTCAAGATTTGTGCCTTTTCATTCCTGAAAATGAAAACTTTTCAGCAGACTTTCATCTATGATAATGAAATAAATGGAGAGAGTCTTTCCATTGAGAAGGACGAGCAGTTTTTTCCTTCTGAGGCTGGCTCAGCTTCCAGAATTAGTCTGTGGGAAGGGAAGGAAGGAGTTATAAGTCACACTTTCAGCCGGCAGCATAATTAAGGCAGGAAGAGTGAAATGAATAACAGAGTGGATGGGTATGAGTAAGTGTCAGGAGATTTTTTTTTTGTATCGAGGTGCCAGACACTGTTTCCCTCACTTTTTCAGTGTCCTGTCTACTGTGAAAGGTGTAACTGGTGACTGCCCAGGCTCCACAGAGTGTGGGAGAATGTTCCTCCCCACTCCCTGAAACCTCAGCACCTGTGCAGGATGCCATGAAATGGCCGTGTTAAATTGCTCCTAAAAGATACCTGAGCGATTGAAGATCTTTGTGAGGAAAATGCATTTATTCTGTGATTACTCTGCAGTGACCTGGCTCTGTTCCCTCACACAGGAACCTCTCCCCTGCCCCTGCTCACACCTCACAGCCAGGACTTTGCAAACCGAGCCCAAATCACCTCAGTCAAATTCTAAACAAGTCTCAGGGTTTCTGCTGCGCAAGCCCCAGAAGCATTGCCAGGTGCTCAGCGCTTCCTTCCAAACCGTGCCACCCATTTTAAATGAAGCTTCTGTCTCCTGAAAGACACATGGCCCAGATTTCAGCTGCCTCTATTTTTCTTCCCTCCCGTGATCACTCCTCTAATGGCATTTAACGCTCCCAGGCATCTCCCCAGCCCGGAATGCCACAGCTTCCCCTGACTAAACTAAAAATCTGTGACCGTATCAGTGGAAGTGAACAAAGACATAAACAAAGGTCATAAACTGAATTTATATGACTTCTGATAAAACTCCTCCTGACAGGTTTGTGGGGGGATTTTTTTAGCTGACAATTTTCTTTCCAGCACTGCGAGTGTTGCAGGCTTGTTGCCTGTTTACTGTGCCTGTGGTGCACACCTCTTACACATACATCACTCTCTGGCATCAGAACAGAAGGGTGAGCAGTAATTAATGGCATCTTCTATAAATTCCACCCTTTTCTCCTCCTTTCTGCTGCTAAATATGCAAAAGATGACTGCAGAGGTGCTCTGACAACACTAAGAGCAAAGAGGGTGCCCGTTAATTACCCCAATAAAAACCTTGCCTCACTAAAAAGGAACCTGAAAATGAAATCACTGTTTTCTGCCACCTCATAGGTTTAGTTTACTCTTCTTCCCGCGGGGGAAAAGTTTTCTGTTTTCTTCACATTAATCAAGTGCTTTGTGCTGCTGAGTTAGAGCTGATCCGGCGAGTGCTGAAGGAAGGAACAAAACCCATCTCACATTGCTCTTACTCCCAGTCCTTCCCTGCTCTGCCTTTGTTTTTAAAATTAACTTTCACGTTTTCTTGGAGCTGAGAAAGCCATTACAGAAAAGACCAAACCAATTTTTCTTTCCAGCATGTGTGATTGTTTTCTACTTCCCTAAAAGGTTAATGTTTAAAATGAATAATGGGTGGTGGGGAGGAGGAGAAAAAAGCTTTTTCTTTTCCAGCTCACCTTTCCCTCAGCTCACACAGCACGGAGGTGTTGCTGTCTCCTTGCACCAGGAATATTTTTGCAGCCTTCAGAGCTGTTTTCCCCTGGGTGGTGGCCTCCAAAACCTCCCTCAGGCTCTCCTGGTGCTTCTGTTCACAAAAGGAATCACTCTGTCCTCCTGTTTTCCCCCTGAACTCCTCCTGCTGGGCATTTTTGTGCTGCTGCTGCCTCCCAGGGTTGTTCTTTCCTGCCAGCAGAGGATTTATCAACCCCCCAGGCCTACCCAGCCCCCAGGAACCCAGAGCAGCTTCACCCCTTAGAAATGTGGGGAAATTCCTCCCCGTTCCCAGCTGATGGAATGGAGTGAAGAGAATCAGAGCCAAATGCAGGAAGAGCTGGAGGTGACCCTGGGAGTGGAATATTTGGCACAGATTTCAGAGGAGCACCACGAAATCACTCCTCAGGAGCAGAGGACCTGGGACTTCATGGCAACAGCAGGAAGGAAATTCATTTCTCCTGGCTCCCCTCGGAGCTGGCAAAGCCCCGAGCTCCCAGTGGGATCCCAGCCCCGTGCAAATGCTCTGCTCCCATTTGGAAAAGCTGCTGGATTATCCTGGAATAAATCCATAATGGAAAAATGCTGTTACCCCTTATTAAATCAAAACCTGCTGGCTTGGAGGAACAAAATTAGTAATGCTGTGAACTCTCCCGTGGGCTGGAAATGTAAAGGAGCTTGGCATTACAGAGAGTTGCAGCAGAACATAATTCTTTGCAGGAGGGGAGAAAGTAAGGAAATCTATGAAGTCATTGAGTAGTTTAGTTCAAAAATACATAGCTGAAAATCTCTATATAATTTTCCCACTGCCTGCAGTTCCTGTTGGAGATGTTATACTGCTGGGTCAATATTATTTTTTTCTTTTTGAGCTGAGCTAACACATACATCATGTTTCAGGATGCTGCTGAACACAGTAAATTTAATTTAACAGGGTGAGCAGCTAAACTTAGGCAGTCAGCTTGGTCTGATCCTTGAAGTTTCTACCAGAAGCAAGAATTTGGAAATCAGCAGAGCTCACAGGTAACTGTGATGTCCCTCTGGAGCAGCCTGGTTTTCCAGCAGTGCTCAACAGTGCGGGCTGCAGGTGCCACAGAGCTGAAACCTGTCCTGGTGCATTCCCACCTCATTCCTTCTCCTTTTTATAAATGCATATTCTATTATTGGCTTTTTGCAAGTATTAAAATGAATGCTGTATGTATAATGTCGGATAAAATGTAATGTAAGGAAAAAGGGGACAAGGGGCTTTTTGTTCTTATAATTAATTCAAGGAGTGGTAAAGGATAAACAGAAAAAAATCCTCACATTTTAGGGTCATCCTATCTGGATAAGAAACACCAGAACTTCAATGAAGGATTTTCGATTCTCATTATCAAAACCAGCAAAAAAAGACCAAGGAGCCAAGAAGAGGAATAACAGGAATAACAAATACAAGATTTACAAGGGGGTGCTGCAGGTGGGGTAGGGGGGACCCAAAAGAATATTTTGAATGATGCATGAGGGTTTATGAATACACAACATGTCTGTGCCTTTAAAGAAGTGTTTTCTGAGTTAGTGTGTGCTCCTTGGTATGAACCCAAGGCTCCCGGCCGTGTGGAACCCTTTGCTTTATTTCTGTCTCCTTTTGTCTTTTTATTAAACCTTTTACATTTTACCAGGAGAGTGAACTTCATTTTTCACATCCTTTCACTGCCTCCCCTTGGAGCTTCAGCTCACAGGGAAAACCACCCAGCCTCTGCCTTTGAGTCCACAAGGGCTGCAAAGCCCCAGACTGTTCAGTTTTGTTGCAAACCCAGCTTTCCCTGTGCCTAAACCCCATCACAGTTTTGCACAGCTCCGGAGTCTCAGAACTTTCTGCACCTCTCCCTTGCTCCCTGAGTGTGCAGGAGTGCACTCTCTGCAGAGGTAGATGGAGGAATTCCTGGAATCTGTGGCTTTGGGAATTAATCTGGCTGCTAATTGTAAGACAAACCTGTAAATAAACGTATTTTGCATTTACAGACTTCTGTAAATGCCCCTGTCAGAAATCTAAATTGGAAGAAAATATTTTCTTTTTAGAGTCCAATCTTCTATTTCTCTCACCCATTTTCCTGTTAAACTCTTACTTCTCTGCACTCACCAAGACAGAATCCCTCTCTCTTAATTTTATAAAAAGAAAAACCTGGATGAATTTTATCTCTTAGTGGCAGAAGACCGTGATCAAAAGATATTTAGGGTTGGTGTTGTTAATCTATTTTTGTTGTGTACAATAACTTCATCTTTGCATTCTTGTTTAAATCCCAACCTCCTCGGGGCGAGGCCTGCCCTCCATGTGTGTTATTGTAAAGAGAAGAACCTGGGACTAAGGATTAACACAGAGCTTTTCTGGCTCCAAAAATCTGTTTAAAAAAACCCCAAACCATAAAAGACATTACATGTCCTGGTGGGAGAGGGAACATGAGGAAAAGAATCCCTGTGTGGCTGACTGTACTTCATGCTATGGCACTGGTGTCACCCAGGCTGTGACAAAGTGTGGAGACCCTAGAACAGAGCTGGGNATAAAAGCTAAAACTTAAGGCATCAGTGTCACAGGCAGAGCGAGGCAGAGCACTGCCAAGGGTGCATTAAACTTTGATGGCTCTGTTCATGCATTATCCATGTGCCAGTCAGCAAAGCTGCCCTGGTGGTGATTTTCCAAAGGAATCAGCTAATAACGCTGTGTGAAAAATGAGGTTCACTTTCCTGGGAAAATTTAAAAGGTTTAATAAAAAGACAATAGGAGACAGAAATAAAGCAAAGGGTTAAACGGCCAGGTGCTAGGATCTTGGAGGAACCCCTGAAATACATTTTCCATTTCACCAGCCTGTTGCATATTCATAGAACTTCATGCATATTTAAACTTTTTTATTAACTAGTTGACATTTTCTTGGAATTGTTTAGCATGGCCACTCCTCAGGTCCACCTTTTTAGAGCATATGTGTTTCTTGGCTGTGGTTTTAATCCATCTTCTTGATCAACTTTAATTTGGGCTTTGGCTCATGCTTTTCACAGTGTTGATAATTGGCACGTCAGCAGCAGGGACCCCTGTTGCCTGTAGAGGCTGACCTGGAAAAAAATAATTAAAAAAAGAATAAAAAGGGATTTATTGAAAGGATGCAGCTTGGGCAATGCAAGAACCCCTTGGGGCTGCACCCAAGCAATCCAGCAATGGGCCCAAAATGGATCCTGGGCACGAGGACTCACACTTTTATAAGCTCTGGGCCATCAGCACATTGGAGTTAATTGTCTAATTACAGCCTCAGGTTATGAAGCTCCATCCTCTTTGTTCTTTCTCTCTTCCTCACCGTTTACATTTTGGACCTAACATTTGTCCTTGGTCCCCAGCTGGAAAGGAATTGTTTTGTCTGTCCTCTCTGTGAAGAGAGCTCAGCAACCCTTAACATGAAACCCAGAACTGTACATTAAAACAGAGTCGGAAAAAATATAAAAACTAAAACTTAAGGCATCATTCCATCATCTGTTCACTGGATGTTATCCCAGCCAAGCAGACAGTTCAAACATTCTATATCAACTATTACCACTATGCCTAACTTTTCTATTAGCAGAAATAAAAACCTATATCCATACAGCAAAGCAATTTTAACATGATACATATAAAATTCACCTTAATACTTGTGAAAAGCCAACAATCTAACATGTATACATAACATGTTCTATAAATGGATATAAATATATGTATATTTGTTTGCTGGAACAAATCATTTCTGCCTTCTTTTGCTGTTTTTCTTGTGCTGATTAGCACCCAAAATCCGTGTGGCTCCACATAATTCCATGTCCAGACTGATGGAGATGAACTTTATCCCTCATTTTTCAGTCTCCTGAAAAATTCCCAATCCTCTGGCAAATCCCACTGCACAAATGTTTACCAGGACACAGTTTGAGAGGAGGTTTGAGAGTTTTTGCTCCTTCAAAGGCCACGGGTGTCCGGGCACCACGCTGGAAACAGCCTCAGAAACGGCAGAGAAACCAGCTGATATTTCTGTGCTTTTCTGCTTTGAAGCAGAACTCCAGCTGGTTACATGGAATATGGGAAAAAAAAAAAAACAAAAAAAGGAAAAAAATAAAAAGAGGAAAAAGGAAAAAAAGGAAAAAAAAATAGATGGCCTGAGGTTTGTCCTGAATGGAGCACTAAGGCTCAGGGAAGCAGTGCTGCCCAGGTGTTTTGGTTTAGGGTAAATCTGGGAGAAAATTTTTAAAAGGTGTTTTTTAGAAAGTAAATTTAAGTGGTTGCTCCCCTAATTGGTTTGGGAAATGATTATTTTGGAGAAAAGTGAGGAAAAACCGTTTATTTAACTGTTTTTTACACTCTTTAGTGTTATTAATATTACTAATATTAATATATTAATATTACTATATTAATGTTACTAATAATTACTATATATTAATGTTACTAATATTAAATAGTAAATTTGTTTCTTGCTTTGAAGAGATGATAAATTTAGAAA
>VXBU01018853.1:916256-1010086 GCA_013400315.1 Bombycilla garrulus | reverse complement strand
TCCCTCCGCGCCCGCGGAAGGAGTGGCTTGGGGCTGCGCGCTCCCTCCTGAGTGGCTGGCGGCCGCGGCGCCCGAGCCATCCCTGGGGAGGAGTTAGGATAATCCTATTGCCATTAAGGGCGTCTGGGCAGGGAGGGAAAAAAAACCCCAGTGACCATCAGCGCGGAGGGTTAGTCCGTCAGCTGCCTTCATGCCTGCCAACTGAGCTCCGTCCGGGGGGCCGCTGCTCTGCCCCAGCGCCCGCGTGGATTTATTTATTGACCGCCCGTGGCGGGGGCCGAGCCGTTCCGTTCGCCGCGCCGCGCACCTGGTCCGGACGCTGGACGCCATGTTGTGGAAACTAGCAGATAATGTCAAGTACGAAGAGGACTGCGAGGTGAGGGGCTGCGGGGAGGGGTCGCCGCCGGGAAACGGGGGTCCTGCGCGGGGCTCCGCCGCCCCCGGGCCGAGCTCGCTGCGCGCTCCCCGCTCCTGCCAGCCCCGCCGGGAGCGGCGGCTGTCCCTGCCCGAAGAGCCCACTTTTTGTAGTTTTTTTTTTCCTTTGGAGGTGCGAATTTTTATTTTCACTTTTTATATTTTTACATTTTTATACTTTTACATTTTTTTTTATATTATTTATTTTTCTTTACCGAATCTTTTGAACTCTCGAATTAAATGTTGGGAGAACCGAGCCGGCATCCCGCATGGAGCAGCGCCGTGCGGGAGCGGGGCACCCCGGAGCGCACGGCACCGCGGCGGGCGGGATGCGGAGGGNTTTGATCTCTCCGAACTCGCCCGTGCCCCCCCGGCTCCGCTGTCCGCCCGCTCGGCTCCTACAGATTAGCTGCAGTCCCCGCTTCACGCTCCATTGGGACCCCATTCACCTCTTATTAACTAGCCCTGTTATTTTAATGACCGTGAAGCCAGAAGCTGCCAAATCCCTGGATCAGCTCAATGTAGACATTTCAGCTTTGAGCGCTGAGATTGGAAATCGGGGGAGAAGCGGCGATGGCGCGGCTGGAGGAGGCAGCGCCGCGGTCCCTCCCCGTCGGGCAGAGCCGGGAGCGCCGTTCCGGGCGGCTCTCGGGGGTGGGCAGGATGGGAGCGCCGGGGGTCCCATCGCTCCCAGGGCGGCGGCTCCGCTGCCCCCCCGGCCCCGCGTCTCCTCCCCGGCCGAGGCAGCGCGGCGGAAACGCGGCTGCGCCTCCGATTTGAATTTTTCTGATTCTTAATGATTCTTCCGCTGACTTGCACGAGCGGGAGAAGGGCCGGTCGGGTGTAGTTGCCATGAGGAGAGCAGCGAGAACTGGTTTGTAACCTCTTCTTCCCTGGGAGCGGGGCCGATTTCTTCCGCCAAGTGCCTTAAAATCACCAACCTCCCCGGGCAGGGCGGCTCTCGCTCTCCTCTCCCCTCGCCCGGCGCCACCAAGTGCCACCCCCGGCGGCCGCCGCGTCCCCTGAGCCCGCTGACGGCCGCCCCGTTGTTCCCCACCCCTGTGTGCTTTCCAGGACCGGCACGATGGGAGCAGCAACGGGAACCCGCGGCTGCCGCACCTCTCCGCCGTCAGCCAGCACCTGTACAGCCCGGCCCCGCCGCTCTCGCACTCGGGCGCCTCCGACTTCCAGCCCCCGTACTTCCCGCCCCCGTACCAGCCGCTGCCTTACTCCCAGTCCAGCGACCCCTACTCGCACCTCGGGGACCCTTTCTCCATCAACCCGCTGCACCAGCCGCCGCCGCCGCCGCCCAGCCAGCAGCAGAGCGCCTGGCCGAACCGGCAGAGCCAGGAGCCGGCGGGGCTGGCCCCGCACGCCCGCCCCGGGCTGGTGCCGCACCTCTCGGCGCTGGAGAGCGGCTCTGCCGGCAGCCGCCGGGAGACTTTCCGGCGCTCCGAGCTGCTGCTGCCCCACGGGCACGGGCTGGACGCCTCGGCGCTGGCCGATAACCTGGGCCTGCACGACATGGCCCACCAGATGGAGGAGGTGCAGGTAAGGAGCACCCGGACCCCCCTCGGCGCATCCCGTCCCATCCCCGTGCGTGCGGAGAAATCCTCGTTTTCTCCCCCTCGCCCCTCAGCATGCGCGGGGAGGGGGTGGGTTTCCCAAAAGCCGCCGGCTGTTTCTCCCTCTCGGCTCTTCCAGGTGCGAAACTTTCTCCCCCTTTCTCTTTCCAGAATGTGGAAGATCAACACTTACTAATGCATGACCAGACAGTCATTAGAAAAGGTCAGTAAGGTGGCACCGCAGTTCTACTTTCCCTTGTCAATAGTTAAAAGTTTAATGACGCACCGGTGAAGTGACGCCCTATTTTTTTTTATAAAGAGCGATCCTTTGGGATCGGGAGGGCGGAGGAGTTTTTATTCCGCTCTCTGTCGCTGGATTTTTCTAACGCTGTCTGAGGGAAGGTGGCGGCGGGGACGAAGTGCCCTGGGCTGTGAGGCTCCTCCGGGGACACGACTGTCCCTCCTCGTGTGCTCCTGTGTTATGGCTTTAATCGAAACCAGGACCTTGAACCGATTTTAATCTTTCCTGAAATACGTGTGTGTAAAGTGACACGGGGCTTTTCTGTTGTTTGTTTGGGTTTTTTGTTGGCGCTAGCACTCCAAGAGTTTTTTTCCTTATTTTTTTTTTTCAACTATTTTTTTTTCCCCAACTTCTTTACAAGACTTGAGAAAAGACTGATTTCGCTGGCAGAAGACTGTTTGGCTTTACCTTAATCGAAATTGGTTTGTAGCTGAGGTTTTGAGGAAGGAGGAAGACGTATTGACTCAATTTACAGTAATTTAGCTTTTTTCCCTTGCTTTTGTTTTTAAACAAATTTGTGCTTTAAAAAAAAAAAATCAGAAGTTTCCTCTGAAGACTTCAAACAAATACCTAACTGAGGAAAAGCAGAAGTGTGTGTCAGAGCGCTGATTGCTGCCTTTAGCTCATGGGAGAATAATTTTCGCTGTCAGATGCACCACTGACAAATCTTCCCCCTCCGGGAGTGGGGCCGACCTCGGCTCTTTAACCCTTTCCCCAGCAGCGCGGGGCGAGCCGGGCGGGTTCTCGAGGGGATGGAAAAGCTGGATCTGCGGTTTTGCTCCTTCCAAAGCCTTTGTTGTCCCTCCTCACCTAAAGGCTGCGGCTCTTAACGAGGAGCAGCTCCTCACTTTCGGTTCTCCCCTGGGCTGTCCCTCTCTCTGCCGTGCTGCTGTCTGGTAGGAATTTGTTGGGATTAAATTCCAAAGGCGGTTTCTTAAATCTACGTGTGTGAGGTGGAAGATGAAGCCCAGCAGGAGCTGGGAGGTTTCTCCCTGGCTTGGGAAGGGTTTTGGCAGTAGCTGGAGGATGCTAATGTGGAGTATCGAGTTTTTGTGAGCACGGCTTTGCTACCTTGTAGCTGCTGCTCCAGAGCTGTGGGGTTTGTGTGCCTTGAAAAGCTTTCTTGGTTGTGTTTGGCAGCTCCTTGCAATCCAGAGGCAAAATCCAGCGGGTCGGGAATACTTTTGGGGCCCTTTGGGTCCCTGTGCTGCAGATGAGATGCTGGGGATCACTGGGATAAATGGGGGCCATTGAACACCAAACAAAATCCCCTCTCCCGGGCTGTTTTTACAGCAAGAAAGCTCGCTGGCCGCTTCCTATTTATTTTTCCCGTTTCTAAAATACCTGCTCTCCCTCCTCGGCCCGCAGGCCCCATCTCCCTCACGAAGAACAGCGCCCTGAGCCTGCCCTGCCAGAAGGACGGGCTGCTGGGGGTGGTGATCAACCCCAACGAGGTGTTCTGCTCCGTGCCGGGGAGGCTCTCCCTGCTCAGCTCCACGTCCAAGTACAAGGTGACGGTGGCCGAGGTGCAGCGGCGGCTCTCGCCCCCGGAGTGCCTCAATGCCTCCCTGCTCGGAGGAGTCCTGCGCAGGTAGGATGGGTGTCCTCCCCCCGCTGCCTGCTGGTTTTGTTCCCCTCGTTTTTGCGGTGTGTGTGTGTGTGAGCAGCCACGGCAGCACAGCACAGCGAGCTCCTGGTGTTTGAGGAGCCCAGCGACGCTGAATCCTAATAGGATTTGGAAATAAAACTTCTTTGCACTTCTGCTGCCTCTGGAGAAGTGCTATTAACAGCTCTGACAGCAGCTCTCGTTCTCTGTCTAGAGCTGGGGTTTTGTCTCAAAATCAGCACATGGAGCTGTCTCTGATTCCCAAGCCTCTGTGGAATGATTTTTTTTTTAATTAAATCTCGTGGTTCTGATTAATCATTACAAGGACATTTTCTACATCCTTTTTTTTTTTGCAAACACTTAATTTGGCTTGTGATCATTTTACAGCTGTTGGTTTCACTGGTGTAGTTTGAAGTATTTTGATTTTGACCTGCTGTGTTTCATCCTGGCTGGTTTGAAGTAGAGTATTTAAAAAGTAGGTCACTCAAAAAGAGCCTGTTTTTTATCTTCTCCCCACCCCAGTAGAACCCTATTGAATGTCAGTAACTGGAATTTCTCATCTTAAAAAGAAGTGTTCCCTGAAGATAAATAAGGCCATTTTTTTTTCTCTTTAATTACAGAGCCAAATCTAAAAATGGTGGCAGATCATTAAGGGAAAAACTGGATAAAATTGGCTTGAATCTTCCTGCTGGCAGAAGGAAAGCTGCAAATGTGACACTATTGACATCTTTGGTGGAAGGTCAGTCCCGAGTGTGTCTTAAAAATAAACTTTCTCCCCTTGTGCACAGCTTTTATCCTCTAGGCAAAGCACGGAGAGGTTAGAAAGTCCCTGAAAGTAATACGGGGATTTTGTTTGCTTTAAAAAGTTTTGTTTGTTTTGAAGTGAGCGCGGTGGGGATGATGCAGCAGCCAGGGAAGGGCTGTGCTGCCTTTGAGGGGCTCTTTAGTCCCTCGTGAGCCCAGCTCGACACAAACCCAGCCCCTGCTCCTCTTCCTCCCCGGATGCAGGCAGGGATGCAGAATTCCCCCGTGCCAGGATGTGCTACAGGCACCTCAGTGCCCAGTCTGTCTCTGGAGGCTTGTTTTGGGTTTCACAAACCCGAAGGCCAAGGGGCTGAAACTCCTCACATGAGTGGGTTTGGTTCCTCGTTGGGAAACTCCGGCACAGCTGACTGCAGTGCTGCCCTACCTCAGCGGTGTCCTCAGAGGCTGTGCTAATAAACAAGCTTATAAAGTGAGATTTATAGCTCCTGACTTCCTGCTAGGAAACTGGAGCCCCTTTAATCTGGGCCATGTTCTGCGGACCCCCTGTCAGCGGGGCTGACCTGCAGGGTGTGTGGATGTGTACGTGTGTGGTTTACATTTGGGGTTCCTCTTTCAAGCAGCTCCTGGAAGTGGCACGGTTTAATAGGAATAGAAGCAGCAGCTGAAATGAAAAGAGTGAAAAATGATCTAACAATGCCTTCCTGCTGTTTATAAAGCAGCAACTTGCGTTTAGAAGCTTTCCTTGGAGGTTTTGGAGAGCTGGTGTGTGTGCACATGCACACAGGCACATTGCACTGATCACACCAATTTCTGGTTTTGAGCCTGATCAAATTGTTTTAACGAAAAAAAAGTGACTTGGTTGTTTGTACACCTTGCGATTTGGTTTTATGTCTGAAAATTCTTATGAAAAAATATTTCATCAGCATACTAAACTGAAAACTTTTATTATAATGTGGGATTTAGTTGGCAGCTATTTTTGAATACCAGTGGACAATTTGATCTTGACTGAGTCAAGTTCTTTGCTGTGCAGTTTTTCTGGATAGAGACAGGAATTTTTCTTTCTAGTATAAAAGCAAGAGAATTCTTTTTTGTAGCAGTCACCCAGTAAATCTTTTCTTCTTGATACAAACTTACCAAGAAACACTGATCCATCAATTAAAAGACGGTAGCGAGTGACAGAATGGTGTCCCTTTCCAAAACAGGAATGAACTTCAAAAATCCACATTTTTTCCTTAATGTCCCTGATTTCCTTACAAGAAATATTGTACAATTTAAGAAGCCCTCCCTTTCTCCCATCCAGGGGAAGCTGTGCATCTTGCTCGAGACTTTGGCTACGTGTGTGAGACGGAGTTTCCTTCCAAAGCAGTGGCTGAATATTTAACCAGGCCACACATGGGCCGCAACGAAATGGCAAACAGGAAGAACATGCTTCTTGCTGCAAAGTAAGTTTTCAGCTTGGATTTTATTTCTCCTCTCCTTTTCAAGCTTGTTTTTGTCTGACTGTCTGTGACTGGTAGATTTTTGTGTGTAATTTTTAATTAGGAAGATGAAGCAATCCTTTTTTTATTTGGTTTTGGTTTGAATTCAGCTATGGCAGCAGTTTTACTTTAGTCTGGACCGATAATAAGGGTAACAATCCTGTAGGTGACTGAAGCAGCCTGGAGCAGTTCTGTTCAGCTGCAGTGAAAGCTTGAGGAGAAGTCCTAGCTCAGGACAGCTCCAAGGAAAAGGAGTCCCGAGGTGTGGAGGGCAGGTGTGGCCTGGGAATGGGAGCAGGGTCAGGGCTGCAGAGGGGCAGCTCAGCCCTGTGTGCTCACAGCAGCTCTCAGCTCTCCCCTGGGACTCAGGAGCTGCTGGAGAGTCCCTTTTTCCCTCTTGGGGCTGAGGATTTTTATGGCTCGCTGGAAGCATCCTTTAGTAGGTGTGGAAAGTCCCTGTGCTGAAACAAATCCCGGTTACAAACCTCAGGGAAGGAGAGGAGCTTTGCTGTGGCTGTTCACAGACACCTTGTACCTGTGAATAAACCCCGTCCTGAGCAGGTCCCAGGGAGGAAATACCTGAATTAACTCCAGCTTATCTAAAACTGCTGTTTGGAGTGCTCAGCTTTCCCATTTCCCTGCTGAGTTCCTCTCCCAGAGCTTCAGCTGATGATTTGTTCTGCTCTGGGATGTTTTCTGGTCTGGGGTCGATGTAGTTCCCTGATTTGACAGCACCCTCGAACTGCAGAGCAGCTGAGAAAAACAAAAACCTGCCCAGGCTGCTGAGAAAGTCATCCTGATTTGTGCTCACATCAGGTGTGCAAAACACTCCTGGTGTTGAATCCATCCAGCTTTCCTTTAAATGAGATCTTCTTTTACAAGAACAGATCTCTTAAAAATTTAGAAATCTAGTCTCCCTTGCCTACAGTTTAAACATTGTGCTAATTTTTCCTGAGCACTCCTCCTGCTCCTGAGTATTTTCCTTATTGGCACTGTTACTGGCACTAATAAAAATCCTCTGGAAGATGTTTGTGATTGAGAAATTCTGATAAAGTGATGATTCAGTTAAGATTGCTCAGCTCCTGTGAAATCCCTTCAAGGGGACAGATTTACAAGCAGCAAACACCATATGCTGGAGCATTATTAAGCACTCATGTTTTGCCAGGCATATGTGTTAGTGTTTGCAGGATCAGGGCCTCGGCCTCCCTGACATATACATGAAATATACACAACTAAATTAAATCTCCTCTTCAGCTGCTCCAGCCTTTCTGCAGCTGGGGAAGTTCTCAGAGAAACCAGCCCTGAATTCCCACTCCCCACTTCAAATCTGGAGCAAATATTGCAGAGCCAGGCAGGCAGCAGAGGTGCAGAGATGATTCTACAGAGTGGTTTTGTGATGGGGATGCAGCAGAAGGTTCGTCAGGAAGTGCTGCTAATAAACAGAGCTCTAGAAACCTAATCTAGTTTGAACACGATGCTAATTTTTTTTTCTTTAAATCTAGACAAAAATTTCTCGTAGCTCCCGCACAAACGCCGGGTATTTGAGGCAGATATCTTGGTTATTTTGGTTTTATTTGCGTGGTGTAAAGCGTGAGCCCTTTGTGTGTTGCAGGCAGATCTGTAAGGAATTCACAGACCTCCTCACTCAGGACAGAACTCCTCTTGGAAACACGAGGCCCAGCCCCATCTTGGACCCTGGCATCCAGGGCTGTTTGACTCATTTTAGCCTGATCACACATGGCTTTGGGAGCGCTGCCATCTGTGCTGCCATGACATCCGTCCAGAACTACCTAAATGAGGCGTTAAAAATAGCAGACAAATCCTACATGAACGCTGGCGACCAGAGCCCCGCAGAGACCAACAAAACCATTGACAAAATGGACAAGCACAGGAAGTGAAAGGAAAAACCAGACTTTGCCCTTCCTCCTACACAGACTGAGATCTTCTTGCCAGGGGGAACGTAGAGATTTGGGTGGTTTAATTTTTTAAATTTTTTTTCTTTAATTTTTTTCGTTTGGTTTTTTTTTCCTTTTTTTTTTTTAAAGAAAAGAGGGGAAAAAAGGGGAGAAAAAGAAAAATCATTCAGGATCTTCACTCCTGCTGGATCCGTGCTAAAAGCTGCAGTATCCCTGTTGTGTGGAAGCAATTACCTGGAGATAAGTACTTGGGACAAGTGTGTTGGATCCTTTGCTGTAAAAGTGGTGCTATAAACGGGGGGTTGATGGAATTATACAGAGATTTATTTCGATTCCTTTCCCACATCTCGTGGGTGACCAGCTCCATGTGTAGTTTTTCAAGAGACAGATTTTAGATGGAAGCCTGTTTTGCTCTCTGATCCAATTTCAGGGGTTCATTCTCTCGGAACAATAAAGCAGTATTAAACAATGGTATAGAGATTTATGTACATTAAATTTTTTTTATAAACACCTGAAAATAGTAAGATTATTCTGTGGGATTGGTTTTTTTTATCTGTTTAGTTTGTTGGTTTTTTTTTTTCCTTTTTCTTTATTTTTTTTGTTTTCAGATTAACATAGGAGAGTACTAAAATCCAACTAGACTTAAGATGGCATTTGACATGCTTATTTTTTACAGAAATATTCAGGCTTTTAAAAACTGCAGCAATGTTGGCTGCAGTTGATATTATCTTGGTATTTTTTTAACGAGGACTAGTTCAAAATGAAAATACTTTTAGAAAATTCACTTTCTGTGTCTAAGGATATTGCAGCTTTATTCACATATTTATATTGTCTTGTTTTTAAATTTGGGGGGGAAACTTGAAAGAATAGGCACATAATTTTTTTTAAAACTTTTTGTTTTTTTGCCTAACAAGGCCAAAAAATACTTCCAGGGAGGCTTTATGTGTATTAAGGGAAGCAGTGTGTTGAATGTAAATATTTATTTATGTGTAATTTAATCGGATTTGTAAATAATGGTGAACTTTTTAATACTTTTTTTTATAAATGGGTTTCAAATTTTAATTTTGGTAAGTATTTCAAAGGTAATGGGTAAGCTAAACATATCTTTAGGTTTATGCACAGGTATGTTATACAGGGTATTTAAGACTTTTTTTTTTTTTTAATCTCGATTCTTGCCACTGAAGATTAGATTTAATCTGAGGTGTTTGTTCACAAAGCAATAATTTTGTGCATCATTCACCTGGTTAACTGAGTTAGACATGCAAAAAAAAATAAACGAGTGTGTGAGTTAGTGTGTATGTGAATAATGGAGGTTCTGAGCTATCTTCACATATTTGTAAATGTTCCCACTATAATTCTGATGTATATGATAACCATATAATAAAAGTATTCTGGCTAGAAGCATGGAATGTTTTGTTAGCTGGGACCAGCTCTGTTTTCTTTCTCTGCTGGGGAATGTGGGGCGAGTAGCACTAGAGGACATTATGTATTGAGTCATAATTGCAGCACTTTGTTCGGATTAACAGAACAGAAAGATGAAGCTGTTTGCCAGTAAAACTAATGGTTTCAATTAAACACGTTATGTATCTCCAAGAATCTTTGCTTTTTTTCCCCTTTCCTAAGATGTCATGCTCTTGCCTTCTGCCTGCTCGAAGAGGCAGCTCGAACACAAACTCTGCCAGGCTGCCCTCTCAATAAAAACCACTCCTACCAGCTTTGTCTCCTGCTCAATCTGCCTGTGTCGCAATAATCTGCCTCCAAATGTTCCCAAAAACCTGAGCTGTGGAATTTGAGAGGTCTCCCATCCGCTTTTGCCTCAGTTTTACTGATTTGAGGAACTTTTGCAGGAAGCCCTCGAAGGGCTTTGTGCCATAGGGGTGAGGCAGGAGCTGGATTTTTCGGTGTCTCAGATGCAAAATATCCAAACAAACCTTCCTGAAGAGAAATTGGGCTTTTTTTTTTCCAGTGGTTTCTGAAAAATGAACCTAAACCTGGGCTTTAGAGGGTCCTTGGCCCTGCCAGCCCTGATGAGGGGGGAAGGTGGCACTGGGCTCAAGTGAGAGTTCAGTTCACATCACCGCAGTGTTTCATCCAGAGATGTGTAAAAGAGGCAAAATGCACCATTTCTGAACACCTTTCTCATAAATTATTTTGTTCTCGTTTTCCCTTCCAAGGATAAAGCAAAACCACTGGAGGTGTGCGGGGAGAAGAGAGGAAAGGGAAGCACAAAGGAAGGAATGCCTGCCAGTGGTGAACTGGGAGAAAAAGCTGGTTTGGAGTTGCAATCCAGTCCCCTGCTCTCCTAAAGAGGTGTGAAATTCCAGCCTTTGCATTTGTTAGGCTCATTGCAGCATTTCAGAAATGAGCATTTTGGACCATCTGTAGGCACAGGCACAGCCAGGACACACGATGACTAACAGAACCTCTAAAAAACAAACAAGCTGCCCTTCTGAAGGGTGTTTTTGTGGAATTTATATATTTATACACAGAAATCTGTGAGAGCTTGTTTAGAGAATGCAATGCTGCAGCTCTGCTCCTTTTTTCCCCTTTCTGCTACTTCTCCAGCACATATAGGAAGATATTTGAGCTACCAGACAATGGAATCTTGCTTTTTCTATTTTTTTTTATTTTTTTTTTTATTAATGCACAAAACCAGGCAGTGAAATAATTGCCCCTTGGGATAGGAAATAAGGATGTTTCCATTTATTCCTGCGTGCATTCAAGCAAAGCCAGTCAATTGTCTAATGTACTGACTCGGGTTCTATTCATATGTGGAACATTAGAAATGTGGAGTTTCCATTACCTTAGAGCTTTTCTTTGCTGTATATTTGAGCTGGGATATTCTTTTGAAGCCCAACCACCTTGTAAGCTGTGCCAGTCCCATGAAACAACAGCAATGCCTTGTGTTCCATCCCCTGAAAAGGACAGTTCAACTTCTCTCACCCAAAGTTATTAATCTTTGAGTGTGTTTTAGATGTTAAGTGTGCTTAAGAATTAATGTGTTAATTCTTGGGAAATCTAAAAAGCAGACCTGAACACTCAAGAAGGTACTTGCTTCTTCCTGATCCCCAAAAATTCTTGGTTTTTACTGCTTTTACACAGATTATCCCTCAGCTGGATAATCAATAAAGAAGTTCTAATATAAGACGCTTGAAAAGTTGAATTTTTCATTTCCTTTGAAAATGGATAATTCAAATCACTCTGTCCAGGCTCCTCCCTTCCCCATCTCCTATCAAAAGATGTTTGATCAGAATGTGAAGGAAAAAGGGTTTAAACTATCAGGGATTTAAAAGTAATAATTATTAAAGCACTGCCCTCCTACAAAAATTCGCTACTTAACCATAAAATGGTTGAATTCGTGTTACTCAGTAAAAAATTGCCTTGTGGCAAATGAAAATATTTTAATCATCTCTTGCCTGGTTGGCATGAGGATGTTGGGCTCTTCTAGGTGCACCTGTGGCAGGCTGGGAGCTGCTTCCTTTCCCTGTGGCAACCCAGGGCACGGCTTTGGCCACCCCATCACAAAACTCTGTGACTCCATGGCATCGCTGCTTTCAGCTCAACAAGAAATCTCTTTCCTGCTGTTTGCAGCTCCAGAGAGAAATAGTGATGCAAAGCTAGTAAAGTATTATATAAAAATAGAACTTTTGTCTTAATTTAGTAACTGATTTCAGTTCACATTATTTCTGACTCTCAGTTTTAATTTGCCCTCCGCTTATTTTGCTGTTATTTATTTTTTTTCCTTGACTCTTGGCTGCAGCCCTGCTGCCTCTTCCTTCAGAATTTTGCAATATGAGTAAACCCAGAAATGCATCTTGAAATGTTTTTGCCTTGCTGTCGGAGCTAGCTGTGCTTTGCTGCAGCCCTTTTTCCATTTTTCTTTCCCTGCATGCAGTGTTTATATCCATCCTTGTAGATATTTTGGAATAATTGTGGTCAATTGTGGAGCCTCCCTCTGGACAGGGCTTTGGGCTGCCTTTGGGAACTTGTTCTGCAAAAACAACCTCTTCATTTTATTTTATTTTATTTTTATTTTATTTTATTTTATTTAGAAAAAATGGGGTGCTGTTCACACTTTGTTCTCAAACTGTTGCTTCGCTAAGAGAACACAAAGTTAGAGACAAAGATGCTTCCCTGTCACAGAAACAAATCTCTGAATGACGTATTTATTGATATCTCTGAATTACATGTTTGTTGATATCTCTGAATTATATATTTATTGATAACCCAGGTTTTGTGTGGGGAACCTGGAGCCAGTTTTGTCAAGCCCATCAGGGCCCATTTGGGATGGTGGCCCAAGGAGCTGAGCGCCAGGAAATGCATTTGGGAATTTGTTCCCAAAGCCTGGCCGCGGGCAGCCTCGGTGTCCCTGTGAAATCCGGGTGTTTTCCAGAGCAGTTGTGGCTGTCAGGACATTTCTCTGGTGCCTGGCCATTCCTGTGCCTCGTGTCCCACAATCCATGGAACTCCAGAACTCCTCAGGGGCTCCCTGGAACCATTTTGTAGGAGATTTGTTAGATTCTGTTCCGTGTCATCTCATCCGCTGCCTTCTTCCTCCTCCATTTTCACTTTCGCAGGGTTCTAGAAATAAGTTTATTCCCAGTTTCAGATGCCACTTTGCATTTGTTGGATGTTCCTGTGTGTCTCACAGGGGTGTTCCAGCTGGTTTCCATGTACCATTGTTGTGTAAGGGCTGCCCACAAATATTCCCTTTTTCTTCTCTTTTAGCTAAACAGCCCTTTTTTAACTGGTTCTTGTGAAGGCCTTTCTCACAGGCTACTCCTGCGCCATGACACATTCCCTAAACATTCGTATGGATACTTTTTACCCATAATTTAAAATGAAAAGCATGTCATAATACAGACACTTGCTCTGTGCCACAAAACTCAAATTCTTGTTCGTGAGGGCAGCAGGAAGCCCAGAGATTGACAATGAACCAAATAACAGAGAGATTGTGTAGGTGAGCACAGAATTTTTATTTCCAGGTCAATCAGCTCAAAACCAAGGAGGAAGTGGCAGTTTAAATCAAGGGTTGGAAAGATAACGTTCTTCAGCTGATTGCTGGAATAAAACAACTATTTGTCATTATTTGAAATATCTCTTCAGTGACAGAAAGTGGTTGGAAATTCTGCCAGCTCCCTTGCTAAAGAGAGAGAAGGGAAAATATTTGATTTCAGCTCTCTGGCAGCATGGTTCGTGTCTGGAAGCAGAAACCACTTCTGCCAGGTCTTCATCCTGTCCTTCCCTCTTTATATCACATCAGCTCCGTTGAGAAAGGAAAAACAAACCCCAAACTCCATGAACAGCTGCAGATCTGGTGTCTGCTGGAGAACTGGGAGCACAAACCTGGCAGCTGGATGTGCTGGGATGGAGAAACAGTAATTAACCTCCAGCAGAGAGGCAGGGCAGCTACCTAGGACCAGTCATTTTCTCCAACTCTTGCAGCAAAATTTCCCTGAGCTCATTTGTCAAGCTTTGAATCTTTAAATCCGTAACTCTAATTAATTAAGAATCTCTAATTACCCAAAAAATGGTGCTCTATATTTAGGGTTAAGGTGTGGTGAAACCCAGAGAAAGCATGAGGGAAGCTGGAGGATGCTCAGAGCAGGAGATGCCAGGAAAATGTGTGTTTTCAGAGGTGCAGGGGAAACCAAGTGGTCAAAGTGTCAGTGACCTCTGGGGCAGGTCCTAAACTGCCAGGAGCCACCGTCCAGTGCTTGGACACCGATCCTTGTGTGCCTAAAAAAAGCAGTGACCACCAAACTTGTCAGCAGACATTCTGATACTGGAGACCCAAAGCCAATAACCCTTGGCATCCAAACAATCAATCAAACAAAAGAGTGTTATTTTCTAAACCAGAAGCACATGGGTTCAGGCTCTGGCTCTTGATGACCTTAACGAGAAACAGGTGGGTTCTGGCCCTGCCCTCCTCAGAGGAAAGATTCCGTTCACACCTGAAGGTCTTAATCCTTATTAAGTTAAAAAAAAATACAGCTTTTAACTGGTCTGAAAGCAGCTGATGTGACTCAGACAAAGGTGAAATGTGGACGGAGGCATCACTTGGAGCTAAAGTTCGGCCTTTGTGCAGAGGATCCTGTTTTGCAGACCTCGCACACCCGTTCCTAGAAACCCCGGCTAAAGCGTTTGGGATCAGGCCGTGAGGTCTCCTGAGTGAGATCAGCTGGATTTGGGGCTGATTGTCTCCAGCAGGGCAGCCGATATAAACCTGAAACGCTTCTTTCTGGGTTCCGCTGCTCCTTCCCGAGGCTTTGCCGGCACCATCCTCCAGCAGAGGTAAGCTGTGGGAGCAGAGCGGAGCCAGGGCGCATCTGCATGTGTATGAGGTCGTTGGGAGGACGTTAAAGCAGAAGAACTATGCATGTTTCTGTGTGAGTGGCAGGGTGTCCCCCTCGGAGCCTCAAGCACCGGCTCCCGCTCCAGTAACGGGGAATCTTTGTGTTGGATGGCGAACAAACGCCTGTACTTAGTGGCTTTGTCTGGGGGAAGATAAAAGTTGATAAGATGCTGGAGTGGCGGGGCGAGGCGCTCCTGTTAAATTTCCCGCAGAGAGCGTTCCCAGCGATTCGCTCCAGAAAAACTGCCGGACTGGGGGCAGGGCTCAGAGTGATTTTTGTTGATGTTCGAAGTAAAAATTGTTTCTGGTGATTTTCTTCACGGCTGATGTGATTGTGGCGTTAAAAACCAACATGAGGGTAGTTAAAATTAATCGGTTTTTTTCTCTATTTGCTGGCAAGGTAGGGTGGTGACTGGCATGAGAACGAGTCTTTGGGTGGGAACTAAAAAGGTGAGAGAAAGGTGTGAAATCGATTACGGGGTTTCTTTTGTATTCGCTTTCCTCAGATAAATCACGATCGGGAAGAAAAAAAAAGAAAATGTGATGAGGTGTTTGTTTCGCTTCGGACAGCGCTGTTTGTTGGGCAGGATGAGGGGAATGTTCTCCTTTTCTTGTAATCCTCAAGGCTTCTCCCTTGGCAGCGCTGTGTGCGGGGATGCTGCGGGTCCCGGGCCTGTCCCTCCCTCCCTCGGTCCCGGGCCTGTCCCTCCCTCGGTCCCGTTAGGTGCTGGCCCAGGGTCGGGGCCCCGCTCGAGTCCCCTCCCGGCTCCGGCGGCTCCTGGCTCCCTGCAGGTCCCGCAGCCGGAGCAGCAGGTCCCGGCCTGCCGGGGCTGGGAGATGGAAGCAGATCACAGCCGGGGCCAGGGGTGATGTAGCCCCAAGCCATCATCTTACATAAACCCCGCACGTTTGCATAATGTGTTGTACAAGATGAAAACGGAGGAAACTTTTTTTTTTTCCTTTATTATTAAAAAAAAAAAAAAGAGGTGAAAGAGTTTTTAAAAAGGATATCCTTCCGAAAAAGGATGTCAGAAACTTGTAGCTTCAGAAAGGATTTCAAGGGTGACTGATTTGGGAATCTGTCCTAGTGTACTTGGGGAAAACAATAACACAGAGGTAGGACCACAAACAGAAAGGAAATATCGTGCTGGTGAGGGGAGCTCATCCCTTTGGAAGGAGCTGTTTCCCCAGACCTGCTGGAGGCCACACGGAACAGAAATCCCTCCTTCCGCAGCAGGGCTGTGGCAGGGAGAGCCCAGGCTGGTGGAGTCACCAAGCCAAGGCATTTTTAATTACGGAGGGTGACTCAGGTATTGATGCAGAGGTCAATACGTGGCCTGAGATCTCCAAAAATGCATCTTAAGCTCAAACTTGGCCAGGGCTGGCTCACTGGAGCAGCAGGCTCTGTGCAAGGATCACCAGGTGGATCAGTGCAAAAATCACGTGGAGGTGAGACAAAAAAATTCCAAGAAACTGTAAAGCTTGGATATTGTCTCTGTTGTGATGCATTAGGAAGTGCTGGCTGGTGTTTTTGAAAGTCTGAGAAATCCCAGGCTGTAGCTATGGCCATGGAGCTCATTGGCTACAGCTGCTGGATTTAAAAAAAAAAAAAAAAAAGCCATTTTAAGGAGTGCAAAAGGCAAAAAATGTCCCATGTAAAAGTGGCTTGGAAATTGAGTCACCTGCTCCCCTGAAAGTGAAACCTGGGGCCTGTGAGGCTGCGCTCCTGGGAATGGGTGTCCAGGCTGGGCAGCAGGGCTGCCTGGAGTCACTTCCAGCTGCTGCTGAAGGAACTGGTTGTGATTTTAATATCTGGTTGAGCTGAACCAACCAAACTGCTTCCAGCACAGCCCTGTGCTTGTAGGTGATGAGGAGACTCGAATGAGAGACAGCACTGGATTTCCTGTGAGGCTTTGTTTCAGTAGGGCTTGGATTCCTAAGTGTGTATACATGTTATGGTCAGATCAGGTACATGTTTATGGCCCCCCATTTTTTCCTGCACTAAGTCACAGTGAAATACCTGAACGCTTTGCACAACTTAAAAAGCAAATAGCTCTTGTCACGGGACTGAGATGTGTGATATCTGCACTTGTCAGCATGGCCTTAAAAAGTGATTGTACAAGGAATTGGACATGTCTAGTAAAAAGTGTTACATTTCAAATTTTTTGTTATGTTTTTTCCTCTTCATCCCTCCCCTTTTTACATCTCTTATGGTTTTACTGCTTGGGTAGGGGAAGAATCTCCTGCCTTGTACCAGGGTGTAAACTTAAAAATAAGGATAAAAGGAAATAAACGTGTAGGAATAGGGGACTGCATGGAGGAGTAGCTCCATGCCTGGGCTAACAGGCTTCATTTAACTGCAGCATTTTGTATCTCTGGAAGTTTTTCTGCTTCTTTCCTCCAATCCTCTGTTTTTGTATCCCTGCCCTTTCAAGTGTATCCCTGCACAGATCCACGGGGAGGTTATGCTGCATTTATGAGGATGACACAAGGAAAGCTGACTCCTCCTGTGGTTCCTGTGTGCCCTTCCCTGAACTCTAAACACGGCCTGGCTCTGTGTGTGTTTAGGGATGTCACCACACCTGCCAGGTGCCCCTTCCACCTCTCTGTCCCTTTCTAGGCCACTCTCAATCACCTTTGAATGTTTTTTTTCCACAGCCAGGCTCTTCCTGGTAGTGCCAAGTGACAGGATGGGAAGCAGTGGGCAGAGACTGATGCACAGGGAGTGCCACCAAAAAATGGGGTAGAACTTTACCGTGAGGGTGAACTGAGCACTCTGAGGTTGCCCTGAGAGGCTGTGGAGTCTCATTCCCTGGGGACACTGAAAAATCCTGAGGAGGAGGCTCAAGGGGACCCTGCTTGAGCTCTGAGGCTGGGCTGGGTGACCTGCAGTGATCCCTCCTGGCCTGAGCCACTCCGGGAGGTTCTGTGCAAGGTGGAAATGGTTATTACAGGATGCACTGCAGCCGGGATGTTGTGGAACTGCCTTCCTTGGGACTTTAATGAGCTTCATTACAATAACGAGCCGAGCAAACCTGTGCTGCTGCTGCTGGGTGTGAGAGCTCATTCCTGGAGCTGGTGACTTGATGTCTGGCTGCTGGAAGTTTCTTCAGCTGGTTCTTGTGCCCTGTACTTATTTCCGAGGTCTGAAGCACCATCATGTGCAGGAAACTTTGGGACTGTGTCCCAATTACTCTGTAGGCAACAAATGCTGTTCCCAGCTTACCCAAATGAGCAGTTTGAAGGAAAGAAGGGTTTGTGTCTGAGGAGGAAACATGAAATTTTACAAAGCCTGAACCAGGCAAATAATGAAAGAATTTTCTTCTCTAAGTTTTGTTTTTAATCACTGTGAGAGTGTTCCCTCTGGGCTGTATTAGCTGACCTTTACAAGACAAGGGTAAGGTGTCAAAGAACACCTCCCCAAAAACAGGTACCTGAAAAACCCTGAGGCCCAGACTCCTTCTTCCACCAGGGTTGAAACCCAGAGCCACCAGGCAGGAAACGGCATCCCTGGGGAGGGAAGAGGCTGAGGCTGGAATGCACAAGTGCTCTTTGGGGCTGAGCTGGCCACAGTGGGGCAGCTGCAGGACTGGCCGAGGGGAGCCTTGCACAGCCTTTTCCAGACTGGAAAAGGAGCACTGTGAGCATTTCTGGTGAGTCACTGTGGGCCAAGCGCTGCTGGGCTGAACCATTTTGTGATGTAGAGGCTCATCCTTCCTGCTCCTTCTCCTGGCACTGCTAAGTTGTTGTGACAGTGATGTTGCTGGCTGCTGCTGTTAACCCAGCCTTCCTGGAGATGCAGAACTCAGAGATGCGCAGTCAGAGTCATCCCTGCTCTGTATTTGCTGTTCTGAGTCCTGTCAGAACACCGCAGCCACTGCGAGCAGGGGTTTCAAACTGGGCAGGGATGTGCCTGGCTGTAGTGGGTCGCTTTATTAACCAAGAATTTGGACAGCTTAGGCTTCACCTAATTAATCTGCAGGGGCCTGTAAAGGCCTGAAATTGTGACACAGCTGGAAATAGTCTAATCTCCATTTTTGTAAGTTGTACCAATTATAGAATGCTTTATAGATAAGTTAGAACAATGCAGCCAATTAGGTGGAATCTTCTTCACAAAAGAATGTCATCTGTTATCATATTTAAGGCAGATGCACAACAGAATAAACACGTTGCCATTTTACCTGCGTGCACAAAAGCATCTTTATTTTAACCCAGCTCCTTGAGTTTTAGGAACTTTGCTACACCTGGGAGCTCCTGTCCCATTGCATCCCAGTGCTGGACCACATCGCCCTATTACCCAAGAGGGTCTCTTGTCTGGGCACACCTCTGTTTTTTCCATGCACTCATGCATTTCTGCTCCATGCTTCAACTTCCTGCCTCATCAATGCAGCCCTTGTGCAACCCTCAGCATCTCTGTGGTTTAATCAAAGCACAGCTCGGCCTTGGGGATGTGTGCTGGGGAAACACTGCCTTGGGTGCTTTGTGTTGAGGGGCAGAAGGAACCATCCAGAGGTGCCTTGCTCTTGCTCTCCCAGGGATGCCTGGACCAGGCCTGGATGGATTTAATTCCGTGCCTCTGCTGGGAGAACGTGGCCGTGTGTGCCACCTGGAAGCACCGGTGGAGTTTCCCATGTGCCACCACAGGGAGCTCATTAAGGCAGCCCCTGGCACAGATTGCTCCTCAAGGGATTATTTCCACACATTCCCCACCAAAACAGCCTCTCTTTCTGCATGAGCTCCTCTTCCAGCCCAGTCTCTTGCAGGAGGGAGTGAGTTTGGTGTTTTTGACCATAATTTCCCTTCTAGTTTGAGGGATTCCCTCACCGGAGAAGTGCAGGTTTCCTCTCCTGTGTTTGCTGGCTGTTGGGGCGTTGGTGCCCACAGCCAGGTCTGTCAGCAATGCTGAGGGCCTTGCCGTGATCAAAGGTGTGAGAGGACAAAATGCTGCCCAGGGGTGCTGGGAAAAGGGTGAGGAACAGCCCTGGAGGTGCTCAAAGCACTGCAGGGATCTCCTGCAGCTGTTCCAGGACTTGGGCTGGAGCAGGGGAGCAGCGTGGGGGGGTGTGCAAGGCGCTGTTTTCATTTTGTCTTCTTTTCTCACCATCCAAATTTATTTATATTGACAATGTATTGAATTAGTTTTCCCCAAATTAAGTCTGCTTTGCTCGTGGCAGCAGCTGGTCAGGGATCTCCGTGGTTTTTATGTTGAGCTATGAGTTTGTCAATCTCTCCTCTCCTGTTGAGGAGCAGTGGTGCTGTGGGTGGCTGTAGGCTGAAGGTCAGCACACCACACTTGTGCAGCTCTGTGTTCACCCAGTGTTTAAGCTGTATCCTTGATTTTATTACAAACTTTCCCTTCTCTGTTGTTAACTGGATGTCCACAGGCCTCTAAATCAGCAGGAGCCCTGCAGATAAATCCCTCAGTCAGTGTGTGGGAGAACCACAGCTGAAATGGGCCAGGTTTCAGGTTCTGGATCCCCTGGGCTGTGAGGATTACAAAAGCTCTGTGTTTTCCTGCAATCTAATCAGATCTTCCTCAAAATTGTGAGCAGCACACTCAGAATTTTCAGCCATAGTTAAAATTCTGTGGCTAAAAATATTAGCTAGGGCTGTGTGTGTGCTTATGGTGGCTCCAGATGCAGCTGCAGGAAACTCTGTGTGCAAGGAAAGCACGAGGAAAGCTGCACTCCCAGCTCTGCATGTGTGGGTCCAAACACTTGGATTCATTCTTAAGATGTGCATAAAACTCCTTCCCCTTCACTTGGTTTTACTGTAACTGACAAAGCTGCCTGACTCAAGCATTTCAGAAATCTAATGCTTAAGATTTCACCGTGGATTTTTTTGGCTTCAAAGTGATTTTGTTATGTCCCCAGAGCCCGGTTAAATCCTTAGTTATAATGATTGCACACTGAAGGGTGCTGTTACATAGAAATGCTGTCCCATAATGGCTTCGTTGCTGTGGAAAATCCGATGTTATTTGGTCATTCGCTACGAGTTCCCTAAGCCATCAAGACATTTGCCTCAAGGCTACAAACACAAAGCTACAGGCAAAACCCTCTGGACATAATGAGTGGGCATTTATGCAGAACTAAAAACTGGAACAGCTGAGCAGTAGATCTATGAATAGCAAGCATGCCTCTAAGCACAAAAGACATCATTCTGCAATAAAGGGGTTTATAATGGTTCTGACATCTTGTATGTCAAGATCATGCTACGTTGTTGTAACTTTTTTTTTCCTGTTTGTTTGTTTGAGCCGTGTTCCTTAAGGAAGGTGTGAGTAATTAAAGGGTGTGAAGGAAACCCCATAGCTCGGTAAGAACAAAAATTGGGCAATGCACGCTTTTGGCGAGATCCATCGTTTTGATCGTGTTTGCTGGGGAACAAGCTTATCGCTCCCATGCTGTATTCCCAGTTCCACCCTTCAGGATTTCTTAGGGGGTTCCTCTTGTATCAGCAGCTCTAATAGGTTCAAATCTAATGTTAGCTGAGAAGTGTCTTCTGATGGAAACACAGAGATTGGCCTAACCATAAACTACAGGGTCAGGGAGTCAGGCAGTACAAAGAAGGATAATAAAATTCACAGTGATTTGGATCAACAGGGAGCTGGAGGAGCTTTGTGCTGAGAAATGTACCCCAGAGAGGTCTCGGGCCTTTGCAAATCATCTACAGGCACTTCCCAAGAAATGGCAAGAACAAGATGGGAAGCGATGTGTGGCTCTTACACCAGGAGCATAATGAAAAAAAAGAGTGGAAAATGGAGCTGGAATATAGAAACAGCCTAGAGGAAAAGCATGAGGGGAAAGGGGATGTAAGAATACACAAGATGATAAATCATTATCTGTGTGTTTGCAGCCACGTGTGTCTGATCAGTTCTTGAGAGATGTTGATTTCCAAGTTGGTGTGGAGTTTTAGTGGGGTTTTTTTGGGTTTTTTTTATTTTTCCTTTCTTTACATATTTTGCTTGTGCCAAGGTGCTGTGGAACTGGGAAGGGATGTGCCAACCCTTTGTGACTGGGAAAACAAATTCAAACATGTCTGGCACTCCTTGCAAAGCAGTTTGGGCCTCTCAAAACCATCCATCCTAGAGATGAGCGAAGCCCCAGTGCTGTGGAGTTCCCACAGGAAAATGTGGTGCAGGGATGAGGAGCTGCCTCTGGCCTGAGCAGTGGTGGGGATCTCCTTGGACCCGGGAGAGCCCACAATGCACAGAACAGTCCAGGTCTCCAACCCGTGTTACTGAAGGAGTCTGCAGTGGTTTGTTGGTGTTCTCAAGGCAGTTTATCAGTTCCTTAGCAAAAGTAGATTTCTCTGCCCTGCCAGGGTTGGCACAGAACGTGTCCAGAGACACACTGTGCCCGCCCCGGGTGAGCTCTGACACCTCTGGCAAGGCTGAAAAGCCTTCTGGCCAGGTTTTGGGTCGGCCAAAGGCATCATAGGAACCCCCTGGGTCCCAACAAGCAGTGGTGGAGGTCTGCACTGTAAAGCAGCAGGAACACTGAGCTGGCTGTGATTGTGCACCATAACCCAGCCCTGCACTTGGGGAAGCAAATTTCCCTTCCACCAGCACAGCAAGTGCAGAGATCGGTGCTAGAGAGTCCAGAAAGTTGTCAGAAAACTGGAGCCCACAATACAGCTGTGCACTCATTTCTTCGTGTCCAAATGCCTCGCACAGCCACGAGCAAATTGTTTCTCCCCCTGGCACAGACTTTATTGCTGAAAGCCGGGTACCGTGTCTGCTTAGCATCTCGCCCTGAAGAGAGCCCAGACTGCAAGGTGTCAGGTGTGGAAGGATGATACTTCAGTTGCTTAAGAAGGCAAAGAGATTAATTTCATTATCCCTCCATCTTCTTCCTTGCAGCTGATGGCTTTTCCTGCCAGGAAAGGAACTCCTGAGGCCCTGCTGGGAGAGTGACAGCTCTGGCCTGCTGGTAAGTGATGGCTCTGTACTTTTGGGAAGTTAATTGATAGAGCAGCGTGGAAGAGCTGGGATTGAATGGTTATCCCACAAAATGCCAAGTTAAACCCAAGGATTTCTATGTGGTCAGTGTGATGTTGGCTGGGGTTTTATGAAGGCAAGGCTGTGTTGGGAACCTGTCCCTGCTGTGAGCTGCAGGGAATGGTCCTGGAGTCAGATTTTGTTCTGCTGTGTTTGTACCAATTGTATTTCGGGCAAGAATTCTCATTTTTTTTCTCTGGAAAGCATTTTCTACTGTTTGTATTTTATCAGTGTTTCTGTCTGTGACTGGCAGAGAAGAGGTGATTTGGTAAAGAGGGATTTTGACTGAAACCTCCTGCAGTTATTTGGATGTTTGGCTGGAGATGTGCATTTTTGGCTGTTAAACAAAATATCCAGTTATAAAATGGAAATAGGGCATTAAAATACCCGTGGTTTTGTACACCAAAAAGTGAGGGGTAGAAAAATGTGTAGTAACAGCAAAACTAGCAAGACTGAGACTTCACTAAGGTTCTCCTGGCACAAAGAGGAGAGACAGAGAGGTTGGTTTTCATCTCCTGCTGCGGGTGTGTGCTGTCCATCTCTGGAGGCCCCTCAGGACCTGTAAGAAAGGCAGGAGCAAATCCCCCCGGGTTTGTGCCCTGAGGAGATTCCATACCCTGATTTCTGATCCCACACCTGCATCAGCTGCTCTTGACTTTGAGACCTGACTCTGATATTTTAGCCCTTGATGTCCAAGTGCCCCTGGAAGCTGCAGGCTGCATTGCTCAGGAGATGTGAGAGCTCCTCCTTGGTCGTGTAATGAAACCCTTCCAAGAATTCTGCTCACAAAACATCTCCCTTATCAACTCTTCTGTGTACAAACTGCATAATCACCGTGTGGCCTGAACAGCACTGAGATCTTATTTGCTTTGTGATTTGTGGTCGGATCATTGCATTTCAGCATTTACCAATGAAAGGAAATTACGAACAAGACACTGGAATTTACATTAATTGTGGCTTTTGGGAGATAGTCCAAAGAAAATTTAGATGCTAAAGCCGGTTGTTATGTGTCTCCCTAACCATTAGAATGAAACACAAAGTTTATAAAACAAAAAGTTGATCTCAAACAGATTTTAGCTGCTACTTGATATTTTCCCTAGAAAGCGCTGAAGGAAAAAGGGAGCTTTATGTTTTCCTTTTTCTTCCTCCTTTCTTTCATCCACATTCTAAAAACAGCGATGAACGTGTCTGGAAAGGCAGCATGTGTACAACTGCAAGAGAAACTCTTGATTCTCAGTGAGCAGGAGGTCTCATGGAGTGGGTCAGCGATCACACATACCACACAATAAATATCAGGGTTTCCTTGGCTGAAGCTGTTGATTTTCATTGGTTTTGTTTCACCTCAGAGCAGTTCTGTGCAGCTCCGTAGGCTGAGCAGAGATGTTGCTCTAAAACCTTCAAGGTACTCCCAGCTCCTTTCATGTGTGTCCCATGAGATAATCGTGTGAGTGTGCTAAGAATTCTCCTTGCTCCTACTGCAGTTTGAACTATTTCTGGACACTAATTCAACACTTTTTATGATGTTAGATGTATGATGAGAAGTAATTTAAGGTTTCTCAGGGTGACTCACTTTGCCAGCATAGCAGATCCAAGAAACAAACACAGATGTGAGATTTAAATTCTCTTTTGGCATAAAACACTGCCTCATGCTATAAACCACAAACTATGCCCAGTGGAGACTGGGAACGCTTTTCTTTTTTTAGCTTCAGCTAGTCAGGTAACTCCTGACTGCAGAGGTGAGCAGGGATTCATGCACTCTGTTCTCTCACTCGATATCAGTGCTGTGTTTGTAATGGTGGGATTCGTCTCCTCCTGCTCTGGATGTCTGACCTGAGCTCTTGTGGAGTGAGGAAACAGGCATTTCTGAAGGATGAATCATGTGCCTCGCCGTCAACGTCTATTTTAGGGACATGCCTGAAGTGAGGTGAAATGAAATCCTTCCCCCAAAATTCCTCCGTAAGAAAGGGAGATTTTGGATGCTCTGGGGATGTAACCTGGGCTTCCTTTCCTGGGATGACCCCGTGAGCAGATTATTCCCTTCCGTCAGCGCACGAGTCCCGAGCGGATCCAGGCACAGCCGCGTGTGTTCTGACACGGGGCAGGCGCGCTCCTGCTGACCCAACTCTGGGTTATTCTGCTGCCCCTTCCCCTCTCAGAGGCAAAACGGACCGCACTGATTCGTGGCTGCAGACTAAAAGTGTAACCGGGTTTAATTATTAAGGTGTAATTGAGGTCTTTGTGTTTATAGGATAATTGTTTCTTTTTTAATATAACTTAAACTTCGCAACGCAAGGAACAGGCCTGAACCTGCGGATGGAGTGCTGGAAACTGTCTAAGAAGATTAAGGTCTCTTAATTGATTTCACATAAACAGGTGTGACTGAATTCATCAGAAGAAGGTTAAGAATAAATATATTCTGCTAATTATGTGAAAATTGCCAGAGTGTGCTGGGTTGAGCAATTGCCTTCCCTTTGCAAGTGGGATCACTCCTCCACTGTACATCAAACGGGAAAAATGACATTTCCTAAGCAAATGAGCCAGCCTGTCGCACGCTGGGCTTCATTTTGAAATGCCTTTGCTCGTGGACGCGCTGGCAGTGGTGGATTTGGCAACAGGACATGGGAATGTCCCTGGTGTGCTGTAGCTGAGTGGCAGTGTGGGAGGACAGGTGTCAGAGCAGGGCTGTGTCATTCTCTAAACTTCAGGAATCTGCACCGTTGGAAATCCCTGTTCTGGAGAACTGAAGGAGTAGCTCTGTTTGGCACTTACTGCTTGCTGCCAATGTTTGTGACCTCTTAAGTCAATTTTTTTTCTTGTTTAGTTAACTCAAGGCATTGGAGATGCAGGGCATGGATGTTTCAGCAGTACATGAACACCCCTTGTTTTGGGTTTCAGAACAGCCACTGGAGTACAAAACTCCTCACCCAGCTGACAAAAAAAACTGATTTATTCTCTTTGCTCTGCACTCTTTGCCATCTGTCCTGCTAACCTCACATCTTGAGGGAGCGAGATGGAATTGACAGTGCTGAGTGCAGCTGTAGGAAGGACAGAAGTCCTGCTTTTGAGAGCTCCACCTCAGACTGTGCAGGTGTGACAGTAAATAAATGTGTGACGAGATAAAAGTGTCCCAGCACAGCACCACGAGGGCCCTGCAATGACTCGGTGGAGCTCCCAACAAAACCATTTGCTGATGAAATCATTCTTGGAGTCTCCAAAATGAGGGGTGACTTGTACTTAAGGTGTGATTTCAGCAGCACACTTGCACAGAGATGTTCTAAAATTAGTTCAGTTGCCTAAATCTGTTTTGTAATAGCAAAGGTATTGTTTGTGATGTTCAAAATTAATACAGAAAATAACATGTCTCGTGTATTCTTGTCCTTTCCTATTTTAATTTTGAGACCCAAATGCAGAGTTACATTGAGTGAGTGAGGATTTAGTAGCACTTTGATTATGTGCTTTACTCAAGTTAAAGTGAGCAACTACCAGGTAATAAGGAGCAGAATCTTAATTTAAATCCGTATTTTAAAAAAACCTCACTTAATTGCACCTCTACAGAATTCTGGGAAACCATCTTCTAAGTGCAAATGTGCAGTTTTATGTATTTTTTTTGAGATATTCACCATCCATTCAGATTTTCAGCTCATTTTTTTGGAGATGAGGCTTTCTGAAGTACAAATATTATTTATTCTTAGGGGATCCCAGCAGGAAAACCTGTCTGTGTCTGCATTTTGGAAAAGGGCTGTAGTGGCTGTGCCTGCACCTGCTGAATATGAGCTAAAGTTATGCTGTTTCCAAAAAAAAAAAAAAAAGGCATTATAAATGAATTAAACTTTGTAGAAGACATCAGATATAATCTTCCACTCTTCTTGGTTTTGATAGAGCATTAGAAGGAAGATTATTTCCAGATTTAGGCACCATCATTTAGGAAAGATATGGACCAGGTGAAGGGTGTCTTAAAAGGAAGAGAAAAAGAATTTGTGAGAAAAGATTGAATTTGGGATGATTTTCTTGCAGACAAGACCAGGATGGCATTGCAGGCCTTCAAAAAGAAGGAAGAGAGTTTATCCTCTGTGTCCATTCACCCATAAAAATAAATTTCTTGACTACAAAGCTAGACATCAGAAAACAATTTTTAGCCTTAAGAGGATATTTGCAATAGATTGTGAGTTTCAGCTGAGGAAAAGATTGGGAAACATCAGTTTGGAGTGGGGAGGGGAATAGCTGCAGGATTGCTCGAGATCCCTTCCAGCCCTGTTCTAATTTCATGATTTATTTTTTTAATAACTGCTGTAAGCACTCTTGTACAATGAGTTAGGAGAAGTCATTTTAAAAAGTTGTAACTTCAGTTACTGAAAGATCTCTCCTTATCCCAAGTAACGTCAGCTTTGTTTTCCTGTCCTGGATTACAATTTTTATTCTAGAAAAGTGTCCTCCTTTAAATGGAACATGGTGAAGAAGCTCTATGGCAGTTTCCTGCCAGTTTTTCCAGAAATACATCTAGAGGTGAAAGAAAAAACTCTCATCAGAACATATTGTCTGCAGGAGAAGTAAAAAAATAATTCAGTCTTATGTTGATGTGGAAAATGATCAGTGTCTGACACTCACTCTCGTTCAAGTTTAAATTTATTTTGCAAATAGAAGCCCTGCTTCTTGCCATCTGCTTCAAACATCTCCTTCAGGCTGACTTTTGGCTGTTCCTCATAGGAGCTCTTTTTATTCTGTACATCCAAAGTTTCATTTGATTTCCGAAGGGGATGAATGCCCTGATTCCTTTGCTCCTTTGAAAACTCCAGCTGTTTTTTTTTGTTGTTTTTTTTTTTTTTTTTAATCAAGACTGTCAAAAGCTGGCTGAGACAACTTTGCAACTGATAGGATTTAAGCACATGCCTTAAAATATTAAGATAAATTGGGTACTTACTATTTGTTTGCTGCCTAACACCGAGATCATTTTATGAAAAAAAGCTCATTCAGGCTCCCACCTCGCTGCTTTGTGCTGACGTTAATCAGACTCCAAAATCCAAAGTTGCCCCATGAATTTGGAGCTGTGAGAGGCAGTTTGGAGGGGCAGGAATCTCAGACCCAGGTGCTGCTCCGTGGCAGGGGATGCAAAAGGCAGAGGAGCTGAACTCCTCTGAATGCAAACCAGTCCTTGGCAAAACATCTGCAGGGCACGGCTGGGAAGGGGGGAATGATTGATTGAAATAGATTTCCAAGTGATTTATCTAATCCTGAGTTATTTGCCACATCCTCTCCAATTGATGGGAAAACAACACAATGCACTGAAAGGGTTTTGCTCTCCAAGGTGTGAGGTTATACAGGAATTACTGGTATTTTTTTTTTTAGTGATTGGAAGCACTTAATTTTTGGCCCCCTGCCTCATAACACAGCCCAGGCTGGTACAAGCAGTTCTGCAAAACATGTAATTTTACTTCACTTGTTTTAATGATCAGGAAACATCTACTTTTAAACTGATCTCTGCTGTGCAATTACAAATGTTTTGGTGGAAACACTTTTTGAAAATTAGTTTCATTCCCATAATGACTCTAGTTAGACTGTTCCATTAGTAAGCAAAAGAATTGCAGTCTCTCATCAGGCTGTTTAGCTTCCTAAATTTGTTTCTATTAAGAAACTGGATCAGAGTTGATTCTTTTAACAGGTTTTTAAAAATATCCTCAGCTTTGGAGAAATTAGATTTAAAACCAAGCTTGCTTTTTCAGGTCAGTTACTATTTAATTGATAAACATATTTAAATATTTCTGTTTAAACCAGAAAAACCCCATGATGTCTGAATCTTGAAGTGTGGGGGGTTTTTTTATTTATTTTATTGTGCTGATGTGGAAATTGTGAATGGAACAAAAATACCTGTGTGTGGCAGATAAATCTGGAAATAAGAAGCAAAAATTGTAGGTGAGAAGGATGCTACTTAATGAAGCTTGATTTATTTCCATTAACTAGTGAAATAATAGGAAAAATCAGGCTGGATTTTGAAGATTTAGGATCATAAATACTGTCAATAAACTACTCTGGCCTTTTTTGGAAGGAACCTAAAAACTGTTGATGATTTTGGGGGAGCTGGCAGTGAAATTGCAGGAATTCAGAGGTGGGATGTGTGTCAGCCCTTCGTGGGAATGCGGCTGGCTGTCCCTGGCGCTGCAGATTGAGATATTATTGTGTAAATGAAACATTGGGTATTCATTTTCCACAGAGGAGATTCAGTAATTACTGCGCTCACCCAGTAGATGACAGCTGTTATCATTCTGATGAAAAGAGCCCTAAATTAAAACCCTGTTGCTTTGCATAGATCCCTGTCAGAAACAAATGTTCATTTTCTTGGTTGGTCAACTTCCTTCATCGAGTCCTCTGGCAGGTACAAATAAGGTCCAGATCTTTATTTTTGTTTAGTGTGTTGTTTCCTACTGTGCTGATAATTTTGCTGCTGAGAGGATAAACCCACAATTAAACTTTGGTGGATTTGTTGTGTTTCTGGCTTTGATTCTCCAGCCAATACCAGGGCATTTTGCACACGTGCGAAGGCTAAAAACCACCCAAATATTTTTTTGTTTGCCTTGTGCAGTGTTGTGCAGCTGGAGAGAGAAGGTTTGATGATCAGGATGTGTTCCTAGCACAGAACTCTGCACACATAGAGCAGTGGCTGCTGGAAAAGCAGGAAATTTCCTCCCTCTTCCCAACTGTGGAGTGAGGGCTCGGGGATTAACGTGGTGACATCTGCACAGTCAGGATGGGGAGATGCTCCTTGTGCACCACTTGTTTTCTTTGGAAACCTTTCCCAATTACAGAGATTAAACTCTTTAATGTGTCATCATTTCGGGGCGGATGTGGACTGCCCAGCAGCGCTGCTCTGTGCAGATAATGAGGGAAAAAACGAGCTTGAGAGAGCAGGTTGGATAAATAAAACAGCTCCTTGTGCAGGGGGTCTGGGATCTGCAGGAAAGCTCTGACCTGTGAGGGGACATTGGGGCAGAGTGAGGGTTTTGAACATGAGCATCCCACAGAATTCCACAGGAATGTAACATTACCCAGCAGTCATCCCAGATTTCTGCCAAAACTACAGCCTGTCACTGTTACCTTTACTTGGAATGATCTCTGTTTCACAAGAACAAAAATCAGGCCACCAAGAACCCTGTTCTATGTCTTTATTTTTATTTACAACCTCCACAGTTTATTGTAGTTGCTGTTCCAGAGGTGCTGAATGAAAAACTCGGAGGGAGAAGGGTGGGTGCAGAGCAAATCCTTGGATTGCAGGTGGGGTTTGAGGGCTCTTATTCTGTGCAAATTAATAAAAGACAGCAGAGGCTTGAAACACTCAAAGATCCTGGAGAAAATGTGGATCTGCTTTGGGTTCCTAACTTTGTTTCCATACTGGGAGTTGTTCATAAAAGCAAATAAAAATCACTGGAGAGTCGCCCAGAAACAAAGCAATCTGATCAATTTAAGAGTGCAAGATTCTTTATTTTTGAAGGCAATGGTAAATCATCTCTTTAGAAAAATGCAGTGCATGTCCCAAAGCAGAAGAGCAACAATAAAAACTCTCTTGAGCAAATATTGCAAAAGAAACTTTAAATATAAGCAAGCCCTCTATCTGTGTAACATGGTTTGCTGCAAACTGTGTCTTTTCTGCAATATTAGTGGCCCAGGATTAATTAAACCAGGCTTCTGCAGAAAAATGCCTCCCTGAGGTTTTACAGAGGAGAATATTTTGGCACTTTATACAGAATTAGTTTTATTTTGGGCTTTTTTTCCCCTTTTTTGCCTAAAGCTTCAAGGACAGTGGGAATATTGCCTGTGGATGTCATTATTTTGGTGCCTGCACCATTTGCATGCTCAAAGTCTTTAGAGTTTGTGTGTAGTACAGATTCTCCCTGGCTACCAGGCTGAGAGGAAATGTGAGTTTAATGGGTTTTGTGCTTTTAAAAGCTGGAGATAAATGTCGTAGCTCCAAGGACTTGTGAGACTCTCACAGATCCCTCTGCAGAGAGAGACGTGATGGCGCTTGGCTGCCTTTTAACTCACCTACAGGTCTGAAGTTTGCTTGGGTTTCTAGGATTGAAAATTGCCAGGAGCCTTTTTTTTTATTTTTTTTTTTTTTCCTCATTCATTGCTCTCCTCTGCATGGATGAAACAAGTTAGGGCTCTCTCCCAGCAGATTTGTGTGCAGCTTTCCCTAAGCAGGCAGCTGTCTTGATTTTATTGGGTTTCTCTTTGTGGCTGAGTGGAGAGGGCTGAGAGAGGAGCTCTGTGCTCGCTCTAGGAATTGTCCTTTCTCCTCCTGGCCTGGCTGGGATGGGGAGATCCCACAGAAAAGCAAGACAGGCTCCTGATTGCTGGGCTGTGCCTCGGGCCCCGGTGCAAGCGGCTGCAATTTTGGTTTTTGTGAACGCTCTAACTTCACAATTTCCTGAGTGCTTGTGCCATTTATTTATGCCTGCCTTTTATTTATATTCATAGAAGTGCATGCAGACACAGAACTGAGGCTTACAAAAAGTTCAAGCCAATACTTGCCATTTTTTCGGAGATATTTTCACAGCTCTAATATTCAAACTCTGCTTTTACTAATTAAGTTTTCTTAATTATATGATTTGCAAGATTAAAAGGCCACTGCCAATATAAACCACATATTGCCCCTGAACTGTTAGATTATTAAATTGAATTTTTAAATTAATTTTTACTTGCCATGATTTGTATTCTGTTTGTTCTGTGCTATTTTAAGCTTGGATAATAAATATCATGTCAGTCTCATATTCATTTGTGGACAATTCCAAGTTTTCAGTGCTACAGGGTAAGGGTTTGAAAGGCAACAACACAATTTTTTGTTTAGTTTCAAAGAACTGTTTTTTTAATTCTGTTCATCTTACGCTTTACAGAAGGCTTTCATTTTTAAACAAAATAAAAAAACTAGGCCAAATATAAGCTGACAGCATCTCTTGAAATGATATTCTTGTTTATGACAGTGCAGAGGAGAGGCACAAAAAGTCAGAGGTCATTTTTTATATGCAGTAAATTCTCATATGCAAGAATGTCTGGATGTGTAAAGTGTCTGTACGAGACTTGAGTCATCTCTTCCTCTCTGATGGGCTTTCTCAGGGCTACGGCTGCAAAAACCGCTTGTGATAAGAACATCTCCCTGCTGATGTGCTCTGTAACCCTGGCGTGTCCTGCTCCAGGCCCCCGGCCGCTCCCCGGCTGTGGCCACAGCTCGGCACTGACCCGGGAGGATCCCTGGGCGCTGTAAAATCCCGGGGCGAGGGCAGGAGTGAGCGCTGGGCAAGCCCGGGGCTGGGGAGGGACAGAGGGCAGAGCTGTGCCAGGGCACGGGGGGGCTGGAGCTGCAGGGGACAGCGAGGTCACAGCCGCACCTCGGGATCTGAGGGAGCGTGAGGCGCTTTGGCGGGGCCGCTTCATCGGCTGCGCCCGTTCCCGCTGGAAATAACCCCCCTGTCCCACGGCCCGGACACACAGCTGTGCCAGGGAGCTGTGCTTAGGGGTGGTGAGCTCTGGGGGTGCAGGCCAGCGTGGTTTGAGAGCTGCTGGGGTTTGCCCTGCGCCCCTCCCAGTGCCACAGCGGGCAGGAGAGTGCAGCAGTGTCCTGGCGGTGTCCCGGCTGCCACCGCTGTGCTCAGCTGCTGTGATGGGCCAGGGGAAGCCTCAGAGATGCAGGGAAAATGTGGAGCTTTACCACCTGATGTGTAGCAGTTTCACAGACGATCCCAAATCCTCGCCGAAAACCGGGGAGATCGGCACAGGGAGCTCTGCCTTTAGGTCAGGAGCACGATGGATTCATCCCACCCCAGTTTTGGTTCCTCCAAGCTGAAAGCAGAGCACGCTTCATGGAGAGCAGAAACTTGCACAACAGCCAATTGCTAGTTTGTTGTGTAATGGAGGAAAAGCAAAACTCCTCAGCAAAATTGCCTACTTCTTTCCAAAATTTCAAGTACTGAGGGCCATCACTGTGATGTGCAATACAGAGCTATACCAGATCAGCAAGTGGTTAAGCTGATAGAATAATTTTTCTTCTCTTATACTACAGAATTCTATTTCTGCTAGGAAGGGCAATAAGAAAATATTGGTGAGGCATGGAAGTGCCTTGAATTCAGAATTCATGTGGAAAAAACTAAGATTCTGAAAATTTATCTCTAAGAAAATACAAGGTTCTTGACTATTTGTCTCCTATTGGCACTCGGTGTTTCAAGTAAGATTTGCTGGGCATGTGCACACAGTCTTAGATATTGTAGAAGGAAGGGTTTTCTTATAAAGAAAACGGTCAATATTTTTGACATCTCACAGAATGTATTTAACAGAGCTTGAAATGGTGAGGATGGGGAGCATGGAGAGAGAAGCTTTATTTCAGTCTGTGACTTCAGAAGAATCGCACTGGAAAACCCCCAGCATGTGTGAGCACAGGCAGAGGGTGATGGTGCAGAAATGCCATTGGCTTTACACACTGTCTTGCTGAGGACCTTTCTCAGAGCCACGAGTCCCTCTCAGAATGCTGCCTCTGTTATGCTGCTGTCCCAGTTTATGACTTATTTTTTTTTCCACTGCAAAAGATCTTGGATTGAGGGATTGTCCTGATGATCTGTTCAGTGTTCCAAGGGGGCTGATTAATCTGAAAAACCCAACAAGACAGCTGAAACCGCTGCCAAAAACTGTCATCCGTTCTGCTCTCTCAACTGCCAGCTTTCTGTGCTCTCGCTGCAGAGACAGGTCTACTCTTAAAGATGCAGCCTGACATTTCCTAATGCAGCAGCAACAGGGTAAACGATGGGGGAGTGATTTGGGGGGGCTGAGTTTTCCCTTTATTCTGTCACTTCCGAGTGGTTGCGTTTCTCTCCTGAGGTAGCACCGAGCTCAGCACTGCCGTTAATTCTGCTGGATGCAATTAATCAGTGGAAGAGAGCATGGAAATGTTCTGGGAGGGGAAAGTGGCTCCTGAAGGTGGACATGGAGTTTGTGTGGCTTTTTTTAGTACATCTCACAGCACCACGGCAGTGAGAAAGGTGAATTACTCCTGAGCTGTGCTTCCTGTGCACTCACTCAAAGCAATAATAAAAATAATAGTGCTTTATTCCTGCTGTGTGTGAATGCTGGTGCTAAGCATGAGAAAAGGAGACTTCTTGATCTTGGAAGGGAGGGAATTTGGAGCTCAAGAAGGTGGTAAAGCTCTCCCTTGCCTGATCCACACTCTGTTGGCATGGGTTGGGGATGGAAGGCAGGAGAGCCTCCAGCCCCAAACTGGAATTGTGACTCCTCCACACCAATGCCCTGGGCTTAGGGCTTTTCAGAAGCCATCCCCGGGTGCCTTGCTGGGACCCCTAAGAAAACTCTTCAGCTATGGAAGCAAAAGTCAAAAGAAAAAAATATTTTGAAAGTAAACTGGATAACTGCAACTGAAAGCTTGAGGGAATGTTTAATGGGGCCATTAATAAATGACTCAGGCAGCCAATGGGACATAGCCTTTGGTCTCATGCCTTGCACTGCTGCAGAGGCTCCCTGTAATGAACACACAGAACGTGCCCCATCAAGCCTTGGTGCTTTAGCACAAAACACTCCTGAATTTAATGTGTGCTGCATGTGGGGCCTCCAGTAAACATCTCGGACACCCCGTGCTGAGAAAAACCTTATTAGAGGATGGATTTTTCTAACAGGGAAATCTTGAACTCTTTTCAGAACTTTTAAGGATGTCCAAACCTTCTGGGTAAAGGAGAGGAAGAACCTTCTGAGCTTTAACTTGTGGGCAAACCCCTGTGCTAACCCCCAGCATGTTTTCAAGGGGTGGGAGGTGTGAATGTCTCCAGGACTGTTCTGTGTTAGCAACTTGCTGTGATCCTGCTGGAGCTGCAGAAATCAGAGCATTGTAATAGCAATCATCGGTGTTCTAGATGCTGAGCAGGATAGTGCAGGGTGCCACAGAAGCCCCTAACTAAAGATTAAATTTGATTAAATACACTCGCAGCAAACTGGCTTTGGTCGTGCCAATTAACTTGGAAACACAGCAGTGTTTTATTGCTTTGGGAATGAATGGTACTTATTGGCTTCTTATATAACAGTTTGACTTCCTCATCCAGTCAGAAAATTGAGCATCTGTCAGACCATCAACCCATAAATGTCTTCATTAGATCTGATAAACAGACCACGGCAAGCCAGCAAGTTGGAAGGTCCCACCCTTCTGCCTGGGGGGCTGGACTCACTTAACAGGCTCAAGAGGAGAGATCCGTGTACAGCAGGGCAAAGAAACGCTCTGGGTGAGCCAGAGAGGAGCTGCTCTGAGACGTGCCCAGGTGCAGCGCTGAAATAACCTCTCTCAGGGCCACTGGGACTCTTCCCCATCGCTGTTACCAAACAAACAAAACCTTGGCAAGTACCCGGTTCAGGAAGCTGTCCCCAGACAAATTGCTGGGTGTGATCCCAATAAAGCTGGGCTCGAGCCTGCTGCCAGCTGAGATCCCTCTGGAAAGCACCAGGCTTGCCGTGGGTTTGAAGGAGCTCTGTGACCCAGACTGTTTTGTACCGGGCTGGTGATGTTTTCTGGAGCTCCTGATGCTTTGGCTCCAAATATTCCGCTCCTGCTTTTGTGGTGCTGCACAAAGAATCGGCATCACCAGCCGGGGCTGCGTCACCCACAGAATGTTGCTTCTCCCGGCTGAATTTTGGAACCTTTAGAGCAGCCTCACCCCGAGTGGTTGTGCAGCCTTCCAGCCTGACCCCGGTGCCATAAAGCCCGTGGCACTGGCAGCAGGGATGTTGACAATATTGCAGCAGAAGGTGGAAGTCCTTAATCACCCAGGGCTGCATGGATGTTTTGTTATTTCCACTAATAAGAATGGAGGAGGCACAGGCGGATGAGCCTTTAAGTGCTGTTCCTCTGAGTCTTCCTTCAAAGCCAGAAATTCTTTTTTATCTCCCACAAAACTCCTACCTCACTCTGCTCTGACAAATCTGTCCCTTTAAATAAAGCTGCTGCTCTTGCACAACCTTTGGTCTTGCAAAATGCAAAGCCATCTGTTACAACCTCAATTACAGGTTAGAGGAGACAGAAACTCATTTGATGGACTGCAAGAGCAGGATTTGCCTTCTCTGTGTGTCTGAGGGAAAAAACCAACCTTTATGACAGAGGCCAGGTCAAGAATGAGGAGTTTTGTCCATTAATGTAAATTGAAGAGGGGAAAACTCTGAAAGACAGATTGAGTTCATACCTAACTTTTAAATGAAATCTAAATGTCTGTGTATAGCGATATGTTCAAGTCTTTTTTTTTTTATTTTTCCCCCAAGGTTTGTAAACGTTCCTGAAGTGCTGCTCTGCATTTTAAGATTGCATACCCTCATGACAAAAACCTCAAAGCACTGACACTCACTTGAGTTGCTGCTTGTATACTGTGATTGAGACAAAATAATTTTATTTCTGTTGTTCATTCCTCGCAAGCTCAACCTAAGCAAAAAAAATTAATGCTTATGAGATAAAGTTGACAGGCTCTTGGTTTTGATTTTTACTGGGAGATCAATATTTTAGAGATTTTAGTCTTTGCAAAGCTATAATCACATGATTCTCTACATTTTTTATCTAAGAGTTTATAAATGTAGTAGCAGGAAAGAGTCAAACGAAGTATATGGGGAAAGCCTCTAAGAAACTTCAAAATGTAGCTTAAAAATAGCTCCTCTTTGTTTTCGTTCCCCGGTGGGTAATTCATGGCTTCCAGAATGTAATCAAGCTTTATTTTTGATGCTCGGGGTTGTCATTAATGAAGCAGTGACTCCACCAACTAAACCAAAGCAGTTTAGCAGCAGATATGTGTATTTTAGATATTTTTCTTCCTACTCTGTTGTGATTCCCTTGGGAATAGGAAGCCCAGGTGCCCGTCCTGGCTGTTCCCGGGTGCACACTTGGCTCCAGGAGTTTTTGCTCACGTGGAGCACTTTGGCTGGGCTCTGTCCCCTTCAAGGTGAGACAAATCCAAAGCTCAGAGCACCTGGAGAGTTTCCCTTCCCCCTCCTGCCCAGCAAACCTGGGACAGGCTGGATTTATCTCTCTCTGTCGGAGCAGAGGGAGGGGATTGCTGTGCACAGGGAGGAATCTGAGACCAATCTGAATTTGTCAATCTGAGACAAATCTGTGCTGAGTTTAAAAAAAAAAATAAAGAAGTAGGCGAAAGCAGTAAATATGGCAACTATGCCAGTCCTTCCTACTCTGCTTTTCTGCTGCATTCTTGTTATACAATGGTGAGAGCTGCTGCAGGGAGGACTGTTGAAAGATGGGGGATTTAAGAGAGCTGTGATGGCTCTGTTGGATTGCTGCCTATATTTGGACTGTATTTATTATTCTCCTTCTATTAAGGTGCTTAAGTATTCGGAGTTGGGTTTAGACAAGAAATAAATATCTGAGCAGTTGTGACTACATGTCTGTTGGTGATTAGTCATCACTACAACTCTTGAGAGTTGGATTTACCAGCAAATTGTTGAAATTCCCCCAAATGGAGGGCAGCAGAGTGGAGAAAATTGAGGTTTATTTTGCTGTGCTTGGCTGGAAGTTTAACCTGGAGCAGTCCAACAGAGGAGAGATCCTGCCCTGGCACAGGGGAAGGAGCTATTTAGGATTTTCCTTCCTTGCAGGTGCTGTGTTCTGCAGCTCACCTGCCAGGATCTGGGGGAAATGCAGAGAGCAGGAAGAGATTTATCAATGCTGGTGAGGGCAAAGAGAATTGTTAAACTCCTGGGCAGGGAGAGCCTGATTCCACCCGCACTGATGCAGTCTCCAAGTGTTCAGCATCCCGTGGCTTTGGCTCTGCTGGGAGAGGTGAGGAAGGACTGAACCCTGATCTCTACCTCAGGCAGGCACTGCAGGGGAGCTTCTGCACATTAAGCTTTATTTTGCTGAAAACACTCAGAAAATATCTCAGTCTGTTCTGTGTTTCTGGCTAATGGAATCCACTGCAGTACAGCTCCACGTTCTGTCATTCTCCTTGGGGCTGTTTTGTTTTTAGAAGAATGAAACATCACATTTTCTCCCTCTTCTAAAACAGAAGGAAGGATGCTTGAACTTCCAGTAAAAAAATACTTGTTTTGGTCCCAAAAAAAGGAGTTTTTATAGAAAGCAAAAACTTGCAGCATCTCTCCTGACCATGTTGAAGGACAGAAGACAGGATTTTTCTCCTCTAACAAATCCTGCAGCAAGATTTTGCTTTAGTTCAGGATAACCTTGTTCATTGGGTAGGGACAGAGGGAATAAATCTGGAGTTTTGGAAAGCCATCCCTTCTCAGCAAATGTTCCCTGCAAAAACAGCTGGGTGAGGGAAGGCCCGTCCACCACAGAAAATGTTAATTGGGAGAGTGGGGAAATTGGGATTTGGTTTCCTGCCCTCACACAAGCAGGGTAACCTGGAGCATTTTGCTTGCACGTGCGGCTGTTCCTGTCCTGTAGGTGACCCTGGCTTGATCCTGAAATGGGTAGACTCAGAAATCTCTTGAGAAGGTCCTGTGGAGTGGAGAAGTTTAACAGTTGTTGATGCCTTTGTAATTTTTAGGGGTGTTGATACCAACTAATTTAGACTATTTCATATTTGGAATAATTTCAACTTCAATTCTTATCCCCCGCCAGAACTTGTGACATGGATAGAGGAGGAAGAATTACTGGTGAAGCCCCACGATTTCTGGTGTCAAATGTCTGCAAACGATAAATCACATCTTTTACCAACAGATACTTGGTTTATCTGTTGGGGAGATCAATTTGTAAGACAAACATTTCTTGGTCCGCTTAACGCTTGAGACGAGGAAAATTAGGGAACAATTTCTGGCCAAATGTTCCAAGGCTCATAATTCCGTTAGGATTAGGATGAATTTCCCATACCAGCTATCTGCTCTTCTTGTTTAATCCAGAAAAATTTGCTTCTGGCTGCCTCTCTTGAGGTCTTGGCTTCTCACTTGGGAATTACTGTTGAAGCCTAAGGAATTACTCACTGGATATATTACATGCCATAAAAATACTGAATGTGCTTTTGAGTAAAATGGGGTTTGGGTGTTTCCAGCAGAAGTAGCTGATTCTTGAAAATTTTATGTTTTTTCTTCATATTCCAACTACTCTAGGAAAAAAAAAAAAGACCCCAGAATAACAACACGAAAATTAAACTCAAACCCCAGAAGATCCAAAAAGAGCTCATCTTCTCAAGGTGGAGGAAAGATCTCAATCTGTTTTGCCAATGTTTTACTTGCCACGTTCCCAGGTCTGGGGAGGATTCCTGTTCCACAAGAGCTGTCTGCTCTGAGCAGTGAGGTCCCGTGGGGACAAAATAACTCCTCAAGTGGTGGTGGGCTGAATTTCCTCACTCAAGCTTTTTAAAATTCAAGAATGTGTTAATTCAAGCATCTCCAAGCTTCGGGAGTACCAATTATGCAAGCAGAGAACATATTTTCCCCCCTCTTTCAACAAATAGCTGAATATTTGCACTGTGGTGAGGCTGGGGAGGCACAAACTGTGATCCAAAGGCAAAGCAAGGTGCAGTTCCTGCCCTGACTTGTAGGTGTTTTTCTAATTAAATCCTTTGCTAATGATAAGACTTTTGCTTTTACTTCATTATTTTTGGTTTTCTGATCCCTTTTAATAGAATGAATTTATTTTTTTTTTTAATGTGGGTCTTTGCAACGATGGCTCAGGGAAGGGAGCCCTCAAGTTCTGGCTGTGGTGCCAGGCAGAGATGCAGATGATTCCTCTGGTCCCAGCAGAATTCCAGCCCTCTTCTGCAAGGAGAGCCATGGACTGTGTGCTCTGAGCACGTGGCAGTTCTGCAAGGTGTCTGTGTTTGCCAGAGCTGTGCTGTGTGGGTGGAGGGATCCAGGATTGTTTTCAGCAGCTGCTGAATTGGTCTGGCCGTTCCTGTATAGGTTAAACTTTGAGGTGCATTTGCTGAATGCTGAAGAAGGAAGGATTTAAAATCCTATTTTTAATGTTTTTTATTTCCCCTCCCCAGTCCTGCCCATTGAATGCGGAGTTTGGTAATACATGGGCAAGTTTTGCCTTACATTTATTTTTTTTTAATTTTACTTAAGAGATCTTCCTCTCCTATAACTCCAGCAAGCAAAAATATATTTTTTTACAGCATCCTCTGTGAAACAAATGAACTTTCATAAGCCTGTGTGACTGTAGGCTATGCAGAAGGTACATGTACAACCCTGAGAAAGGGATTTGTGAGCGCTGGGGGCGGCTGAAAAGCCTGGTAGACATCGGGCATCATGTGGGATCGTGGCACAGCCACGGCAGGGTGGCTGGGTTTGACAACTACCAACGGCGCGAGGCTTTGACAGAATCAGAACTTACATGTGGTGTCAATCATTCTCCACACGCCACTTCCAATTTGTCTTGCTGGGAGAGGACATCCGTCCCCAGTGGCGTCTGAAGTGCAGCTGCCAATGTCACAGCACCAAGGACGCCGAGGAGCGGAGCGTGGGGTGCTGCCAGGGGACCGTGGGGACAGACGGCTCTGAGGTGTCCTCTCCTCTGAAGGACAATCTCCCCAGAGTGAGGGGAGAGCTGAACGGGGCACAGAGGCCAGGCCGTGGCTCCAGGTGTTCTTTCCAGCCAGTGAAGAGCTGGAGTGAGTTTGCAGCGCTAAGGTCAGGACACTGGAATGGGTTTGAGTTCATATTAATGTTGCTGATTGGGCTCTTCCACCCTGCTTCTAGCTTAGCTCTAAGGGGATTGATATCTCCTCCTTCTAAACTTAATTGTATTTTCACTGTCTTAAGAAGAGGATAAGTATCTTACTCCATTTTTTTAAGCTGTAGAGGGTGCAGCATGACAGTCTCAGTATTTCCCTGCTTCCATTTTCATGTCTTTTTCTATAAATCAATAGTGGAGCCAGACAGAAACTTTATTTTCCTTTTTAAAGACAAGTATCTCCATGCCACTTAAGGAGCTTGGCTTTCACAGGGGGCCTGTGGCTGATGGGCTTTAGTGTTGGAGAAAGTGGGAGGTCTCTCAATGAGAGGATGGATGCTCTGTTGTGATTGAACATTTGTCAGGTGTCCCTCTCCCTGTCGATTTTCTGATGCCTTTTCAAGTGTGAGACTGCACTTTGCTTTTCTCTCTGAGCGAGTTGAACTTGGTCAATAGATTGAAATGATGTTGAGGCAGCAATGGGAGCTCACATGTGCACCCCTTGTATTCCCCAGCCTGGATTTCTGTGAAATCGGACTGAAAGCAAGCTGGGCACAGCAGTGGGCTGGCTGATCTACTCTCCTCATGTCCTGCCCTCACCCCCACAGAAATGGGAAGGAAGGGTTGGGATGAGCCTGGAATGTTCTGCACAGAGGCTGGGAAGGAGCTGTGTTGCTCTGCTCAGGAGAAACCCTTGGTGCCACTGAGGGAGGGAGCAGGGCTGTGCTGCCAAACCTGCTCCAGACACAGAGGAGCTGCAGAGCTGAACTCTGCTCAGTCTGGGGCTGCTGTGACCGTGTCCCCTGCAGCTGGCTCCTTCATCGTTTGCAGGATTTTCCTCAGAGCACAGAGTCCCGTCCAGAGTGAGCTCCGTACTGGAGTTCGAGCTGTGTCTGCACAGATGCACCTTGTTTTGGTGACAAGGCTGCACATGGTGGGGAAGGAGGGCTGTTTTTGCAAGTCTGCCTATGCTATGGTTGCGTTTCAGCTCTGTTTTAATCTTCTGAGGAGCACACAGGCCAATATCCAAATGCCAGCGCAGTCCAGACGGGTTCTTCATCCTGCTGCTCCTCCCACTGCTGCAGGTGTTGTGTTTATCATGTTTGGACTGGGGGTACACGAGTTGTTCTGTGTCTGCTCTGGCTGCCTCTGGTAGAAATAAAATAGTTCTACCCTGCCCTGGGGCAGTGTCTGAGCTGTGCTGGTGACAGCTCGGTGGCAGGAGTGGCTCTGTGTGTGCGCATGGCGCTGGCACAGCAGGACCGTGAAGAAGAGGAACCTCTGCTTCCTCATGGCTCAAACAGAGCCGGTGATCAGAGAAATGAGGGAGGAATTCACAGGTCAGAGCTGTAAATAAATTCCACATGGATTTTGAGTGCTGTGAAAAAGAAGCCTTTACATTGACTGATGCTCTCCTGCCTCTTTCCAAATGTTCTGTTACAGATTTATGACCCTGTTCTGGGGAGAGAAGTAAATAAGAGCAGTAGGGTGGCCAGCACTTATAAAACTGTGATATTAATTGATACAACTTTAATGTTCTGGGGAAAAATGGGTGTAACAGTGTAAGGCTGCTCTGAACTGCAGATCTCCAGTGCATCCTCAGAGTTTCCCATTTGTTACTTTACCCTCAGCGATGTGAATAGCAGTAGTAAAAAACACGTGCAAGCTGCGTCATCTTTGTGTGGGGATGAGCACAAGTGCAAATTTCATAGCTGTGAAAATCTGTTATTTTGATTCTTTCTGCTTTATTTTGAATGCTTAGTGATGTGCCCAGAACCCTACTGCTGCACAGGCAGAGCTCCAAAGAATGATGGGCTCGCCTCCCGTTTTTATTTGGAGTTTTACAAACTGTAATAAAAGAGCACCCAGACAATGCTCTGGGCACTGCATATGATCTTATTTAAAAAACACACTTGTAAACAAATGGCTTCATCAACCACCTCAGATCAGATCAAATAAAACTTGCTGTATTTATTCTGCTGCTGAGTTAAGAGCCATCTGTGGCTCTCTGTTAACAGACTATTTACATGCAGATCCAAATGCTCTGGAAAGGGGAATTGTCTTTTCTCTAGGAATCCCACAGTGTTTAGCAGTGCTTTCCACCCCCCCAGGTTCTTCCAGTGAAAGGGAAAAAGAGTCTCTGTGGTGAGTTAGGAGGACTAAACCCCTGGTTTGCACTGACTTGGGGGCAGATATTCCAGAGGCTGGGAGCTGCAAGGAAGTTTGTTTGGAAATGGGGTTACCAGAGAGTGCGATGTGCTGGGCTGGATTAAATTTCTGAATCTAGCAATCTGATTTTTGTCTTGGTTATAGAACAGTAGGGTGCAAATACATATGAATTCTAGTAAGAATAGGCATATTAGAGTGCAAAAGAGGTACAAATGAAAATCAAGAACCAGCTGTGAAACAACCACATCCAGGATTTTTCTCCAGATATGGTAAATCTGGGGGTTAAGATCATCTGCCTTTTGATTTGATCCCTTTTTTTATATCATTGACTTCTAAATAGCTATTTTCAAGTGATGAGATACTGTTAGATCAGAGCTTCAATGTCAAAAATGATAACTTATTTTAAAGGAAGAAGTAATAATAAATAGGTTCTTATACTGAACCCTGGAAATGAATATGGAAACTTCCAAGGAATATGCTTGTGTGCCTTTGGCTCAGGGTTTCTCTCCAGTTGTGTTTGGGGAGCAGGAGTTGCTGGAGAGCCCTTGGGGCTGTTTGGGCGGGAAGAGCAGCACTGACAGAGCATGGAAACCACGGAGTCATCTTTGCTCGTGCTTCCTTAAATTTGTTCCATCCTGGAGCCCAGAGGTGAAATTGCTTTTAGATATGGGTGGCCAAGGAGGTCACTTCTCTGAGAGTCTCTGTCCCCAGCAGAAGGGGACAATGTTAGGGTGGCCAGGGACAATCCCACACGGGTGCCATGGGCCCAGAGCTCAGGGTTTCAACAGTGCCCTTGCTTTGCTTTTTCTTTTCCTTTTTTTTTTTTTTTTTTTTTTCCTTCTAAAGTGTTTGCAAAATGTAGAAAAATGCAGCAGGTCCAGAAAAACTGGAACTGTTTGGTACAATTATTCAGAGCAACTGCTTAGCACGGGCAAACCCCAGTAAACCCCTGCCTAGAAAGTGCTGCAAATGCAGCGGTTTAGTAGTAAGGAAAAAATTATTTTTAATAACTGCAATCCTTGAGGAGAAACCAGAGCTCAAATATAAGCCTGATTTATGGTAAGCATGGTATGAAGTGTCCTTATGAAAACTGCAGAGACTCCCAGAGAGCAGTTCCATGGATTGCAGGGACAGCAGAGGAGGTGAGCAAAGGGGGATGCTCCTCCTGGATCGTGGCTGGAAAATTCCTAATTGTGCACAACCCAGAGCAGAGGTGCTTGTGTTATCAGAGCATGGCAGTGTAGAAGGGTGTTGGGACACCTCTAGGAACACCAACAGTGCAACCATTACTCTGAAACAGCCTAAAAATTTTGAATAATGAAATTTCCAGCTTCTCTGTCGCTTTAGGATTGGTGACTTTCCTGGATGTTGTTTATCCCAAAAGCAGCAGGCCTGATATTTGAAAAACTGGTCATACACAAGCGAGATGGATAAAATTTTTATTGAATTTGGGCCAGAGCCCTTAGACCATGTGAAAATCTGGCCCTTGCACCTGTAGATGGTCAGTCAGTACCTCCTGCACTTGAGGGATGTTGGCAGCTCAGCGCAACACTTGGTTTGGGAGACTGATGTCCTGCAAGCCCAAGATTTCTTCTCTCCTCCGCAGGGCACAAACTGCTTCCTGTATCCTCCTCATCCAGTGTGCAATGGTGGGGGAATTATGATCCAGGATTTATTGCAGAAAACTGTGTGTGTACTCTATTAACAACCCTTACAACGTCTTTCAAGGTTCTCCTTAGCAAGGGCAACTGCTGCTGGCATTTTGGCTCCCCTTCAAACCAGTCTTGTCAGCAAGAAAAACCATATGAACTTGGAGATTGAAATCAGTTGCCCCAGGGTACCAGGTCCGGTTTCATTTTAACAATAAAAGAATCTGATGCCTTTTAGCAGGCAGGTAGTTATTGCCTAGATGAAGGAAGAGTTGTAATAGTAAATCTAGAATTGCATTCAGATGTGACATCAGCTGATATCCAAGTACTGCATGTCTTGCCATATCCACCCACTCTTTCTATATGCAGGGAAATCCGAACCGAGGGAAAAGTCTGATGTTGGGCTGGCTCCCCCAACTCCACAATTATCCTGAACTTCCTCTCCGTTTGCAGGTTAGCTAGAGGGGCTTGAATCCTAATGCTGTGCTCAACTCCATGCACTGTTTACATTGAACTACAAAAGCTTGAGCGTGTCTGTGTCTCCAGACACAGAAGACTCGGGGACACAATAAATGCTTGAAAGTTCCTGGAAAATTACTGTTATGGAAAAGCTCTCCTTTGCAGACTGACTGGTAGCTGTTGTGCACTGATCTCTGGCTGAGGTGTTCATTGGAGCCAAACATTTGGTTGACTGATTCCTATTAAAATTGGGGATGGGAGGTGTTCATTTGTGGAGTGCACACCTCTCACTGTGGCAGAGTAAGCCAGCTTTGCCCCAGAAAGGGAGGAATCACGGATCAGTTACTACCTGAACCTCTTGTTTTTATGTCAGGTATCCCATAACAGATGCCAAGACTTGGAGTTTTACCCAGAACAGTTCCTTAATGTTGTCACCACCACAAAACTTTTGCAAACTCCCAGCAGGGATAAACAAAGGCGAAGGTGGTATTGCCCTCCTTCAAGAGGGATTCCAAATTTATTTTTTTATCAAGCATGCTATTATTTTACTGCACCTTGTCTCTGAGGCTGTGAAAACGAACCTTTCTGAGTGGCTGGTGGCTGCTTGCTCTGGCAGGACTGTTGGTGGTGTGTTAATTGCAATCCCAGAGCAGGTTCCGTGCCCAGCAGGACGGTGGCTCTCAATGGCACCGAGCAGCTGTTGATGGTGGCTGTAATTACTGCCCTGATCTATTGATCAAGTGGAGCAAGGGGGGAAAAAGCCCTGCTGGGCTTCAGCCTAACAGCTCCCCTCATGAATAACCTTCCCGAAGGTGCCACTCATTCTTCTACTCAAATACGGTGGAATTAATCTCAGCCGTGCGGCTTAATCAGCACGAAATGCGTTTGGCACATTGCGGGGAAGGAAACTGCTCCCTGCCATCGAGCCCAGACGGGGCTGGAGCTGCCAAGACAAACAGGGCTGTGCATGAAGACATATCCTGGGTTTCTGTCGGTATCCTGAGTTTAGGAGCAGAAAGAAATGGAGTTTTTGCTGGCTGGGTGTCTCCCACCCGCAAAACGCGGCGAGTCTCGGTTTGCAAGCGAGCTGAAATCCCAGGGCAAGGGTTCCTGCAGTGGCTGCCTGTGGGAAAGCTTCCTCCTTTCATGTCAGGGCTCTCACAGGTGTGTGGTTCTCTCTGCATGGGCACAAAGGTAAACCAGCAGGGCTTGTGCCTGCCTGCAGTGGCCGTGCAGTGGGGAAAGCTGGGCAGGACAATTCCATCAGGTGCTGTTTCTGGGTTTGATTGGGGGGAAAAGTGGAAAGTCTGAATTGCTAGAAGTTAAAAAGTTGCAGTTTTTTTGATGCAATTAAAATGCTTTATGATGTTGTTTCAACTCTAGCTGTTCAAAACTCAAACTTCAGAAAGGTGGTCTGTTACCAAAAGAAAAAGCCATGGAAATTGAAGTCTGGAAATTATGAATGGTACAATTTAATGTGGAGATGTTTTCACTGGAGGGAAAAAAAAGCTGTCCAAATTCACTAAGAGACTTCATTTTACAGGCAATCCACTACTTTGATGAAGTAGTTTTATCAACATATCTCGAAGCAGTTTCACCATCTCTCTCTTATCTATGTGGGTTAATTTTTCTTGATGGAATTGCTTTGTCTTTCTTGTGTCTTCAAATTGATAGCAAGCTGATCCTTTACTCAGCCTCCTCCCTTTTGATCTGATGCTACATTTGTCTCAGTCATAGAAAATGTTGCTCAACAGGATATCAGTGCCTTTGACCTTTTCCTGGGATACACAGTCCCATGCAATGCCCCACCACACGTGCCTTAGAGAAGGAGTTTGCAATCTTTGCAGGTTGAGCAAGGTAGGACTGGGCTGCTTTCATCTTTGTACAGCTTTAAGCAATCCAGAGATGACATTCAGTTGCATGGGTTTGCCTCACTGTGGTTGGTAGGATCCACTAAAACAATGTCAGGTATGCTCGGTGGAAAACCTTCAAAAGGAAAAATAGATTTCAAAAAACCCAACAGCGTTGTTTTCTCCAGGGACAGAAGAAAACTCATTTTGCACGCAAATAAATCAGTCAATCACCTGGCACTTGTCAATTTAAAAAATAGGTAGCAGGAAGAAGAGGGGAAATACCATTATTTTGTTTGTTCTTCCAGTACTTGATTTTCTTTGCCTTTGGGAGCTGTCTTATAAAGAGTACATAAAAAGATTTGTTCTGTTTGCTTGGGGATTGGGGAAGATGGAGCCACCAGATCTTCCTGATATTTGTGCCAGGCTCATGGAAAGAGAAGAAACTTGCAGGAGTTTTTGTCTACCTCTGAGTTGACCAGTAATTTCATGTGATCAAAACTTTTAATTTTCTCTGAGCGTAATAGTGAATATTCCAGACTTTCAATTTTTATCTAGTTGTTTAGCTAAAGCTATTGTCTCTTCAATTAGCGTTAAACTGCTGGATCTTCCTCTGTGACCCACAGTGCACACAACTCTGGATTCAAATGTTTGATATCCAGCTGGACTTGGCAATTTTGGGGGAAATTTTTCAGAGGTAATTCAAACTTCCCCTCTTGGTAGAGTTTCAGCAGGCTGCAGGAAATAATTCAGTATGGGATAGGTAAAAGTGCAGGCTGGTAGCACCATGTGATCTACCTGACAGCTTTTTTTCATTTAGTCATTTATCAGCCTAAAAGCTAAAGCAAATAGGGATGCAACCTGTAAAGCTGTTGAATAATTTTAGTGAGCTTAACCACATGTTTAGCCTGAGGAAGAAAAAGTAGTTAATTTTATATCTAAATTTTTATTTTTTTTTATCTAAAGCAAAAGACCCTCCTTTTTCCTGAAGGCAATTTCAGGCTGTTATTCAAGAATGAAAATTGATAATTGTTATATCTGTACTTAGTTGATCTTAATTTTAGTGGAGCTCCAGGCTAGCAAATATGAAAATATCATCTTGCTGGCTGATAAACTGGTTAAATGCATCAGTGCAGGATTTTGATGAAGTAGCAATAGTTAATGTTTGTTGCTTAGCAAAGAGCAGTTATACTCCTGGCTTTGGAGTAAATCCAAAGAGGGAGGGAGAGAGAAGTCATTCAGCAGCAGCACCGAGTGGTTTTTTTATCTATGCAGACACACACAAACATTGTTAGACAGCATGAAGTGCTCTTGGAGCAAATTGTTTGCTCTCCCTGCTGCTGAGATGAATCTCCTCGAGCTCAAGGAGGTTCCAGTGCCTGCACCCAGCCCGTGTCCAACTCAAACATTGATCACAGACCTTCCCAGGGAATAGCTGTTTCACCCCGTGTCAGCGTGATAACAACAAATGTGTGCAGCAGAGGCCTTTGTCTCACCTGTGGGGCTCTTTGGGAAAGCCCCTCAAGGTGGATGAGCTGCCCTACAAACCTTGAACCAAGGCAGTCATGAAAAATGCCCCATCTCTAAAACCAGGCTCTTACAAATCACTGTTCACACAGGTTAAAAATAGGGTATTCTTTTCACTGGATGTAGTTATAGAAATGCAGGGTTGTGGTACGAGTTAGGACAGTGAGAGTCCTTTCAGTCCATGCATTAATTAATTTTTAATTATTGCTGTCTTGTCTTGAGAAATACCTTTCTCTTGCTTTCTCCCTTCCATGCTTTCTATGGCCAGAACTGTGTTCCCTGGGATGCCTCCACTACTGAGCCTAGATTGATTAAAGGCAGGGTTGATTTCAGCTTCAGGCATCAAAAAGACACTTCCCACTTACTTTTCAGTAATTGTCATGTCTGGTACATCATTGTGACCAGTCCTCTGATCTTAAAAGGTACAGCACCACATGGCTTTTCCCTAGAAAACATTAGTTTAAAATGAATTAGTACTTCCGTCTTTTTTCTTCCGAATGGCTTTTCAATCCTTCCATCAGAATCACTGCAAAGAGGTGAGACATTCTAATCCTGTGTTGAGAATTGGCCTAATGGATGTTGAGGAGCTAGAGTAATATCTCCTGAAACCGAGTCAAGCAGAGTGCTGGATCCTTTCTTTGCAGGAGTATTTAATGATAAAAGTTATTTCTGCAGTGCATGTGCTCAGCACGGCTTTCCAGCTGTGTGTGCTGCATTAATTCAGTGATAACCTCTTCTGGTACAGTGGAACCTTCTGCAATGTCACTTGCATGGGGTTTTAGATCAGCTAAAAGCAGGCTGGTTGAAGTCTAAAGTCTTCCATTCCACAGGCAATTGGGTTTTTTGGGTGTATATTTTTGTGGTTTAATAAGACTGGAGAAAAAAGTCAGCAACTGAGATAATTTCAGCAACTTGAATGCTACTGTGATGAAAGAAACCAGATATTACTGATTCATTCTGGAGCATGAAAATATTTATGAAGTATGAATTTATTAAAGGCCTTAAAGTACTTAAAACAGCTGCTGTGCATCTTGCAGCCGTAGCTGTAGGTTTTATTTGAATATATATAACACTATTGCTGACAAAGATCGCAATCAGAGGTGAACCTTGCAGTGCAGCACGCTGTTCTCTGGGATAACAATGTTCAGAGGGTAACTTGGAGGGATATTAATTTAAAGCACATGCAGTCCACTCTCCCAGCTCAGCCTGCAGGAAGCAAAAGCAGAAAATGAGAGCCATGTCGAGATAAGGTGGTGATAACTTCAGAGAGAGGCAGAGGTGCCAGTTCAGCAGTCACACGATGGTTGCGATGAGGCACGGTTATGCAAACTCCCCAGATGAGAAATCCTCCCTGGGCAGGTGAGAAGATAAAATAAGGCCCTTAGAGGCAAAGCAATCCAGGCTTCTGTCGATGACTTGGTGATAAAGGAGCAGTGTCAGACACTGAGAGCAAGAGCTGAGGCTTCTCACCGTTCAGTCTTCAGTCCCATCATTTCATTCCCTGCTTTGCTTTCTTCTGTAACTCAAAGATGCTTTCAGTGCCCTCAGTGCTGGTCTCCAACTTGTACAAGCACATAATTTTAACTGTGAGTTTCCATAAAAACATTAAGGAAACAGAGAAGATAAGTGACTTGCCAAAGGCCAAACAAAGCACCTGAGGTGGAGTCAGGCGCAGAACCCAGTTCTCCAGGCTCGTTTGTTTAACTGCTTTTCCTATTTTCCATCACTTTTCTGTTCCCTGTCAGTCCCTCTATTCTTGTTTGAAGCGTGGGGGACTTTATAACCCTGTATTTCTCACAACTGTACGAAAGCTCTACAAGAGGGGAACGCTCCCAATTGTTTCTGTTCAAAGATGGGGGCGTTTCTAGACATGTCACATCTGAAAAGTGAGTGACTTTTGGCACTTAGTCCTCAGTTTTCTGACATGAGGGACACATGCAAGGAATATCAAATACGTGGCTGGAGCCAGACTGCGCCTCTCTAAACACACTGTGGTTTTTTTCCATGCTGAAGGCCTAAAAAGAGAATTTTCTCTGCCTATCTAGACAGGGGAGCGCCTTTTAGGTATTATCTGCTGTACAAATATTGGCCTACTCCTTAAAGCCAGTTTCATAGAAAGTTGAAGGCAGTCTAAGAAGGAGAACATATCCTTTTCTATGCGTTGGATAAGGTAAATGATATCAAATAAAATGAAGGATTAAAGCATGCTCCAGCTTGAAGCAATAGATATAAAAAGGACAGGAATTATTGTTTACTTACATTTTTCAGCTGGGTGTGTGTGCAGTCAGTTTTGCTGAGGATTTATGGATCACATCAATTAATTTCCAGCCTGTGCCAACTCCCACAGCAGCAGCTCTGCCCTGAGGTGCCCAGCAGCCCCTTGCCCACCCGATGCCACCTTCCCCTTGCGCCTTCCCCCTGGTGAACACTTCTCTTTCCTCACCATTTCTTCTGTTTACTTAAGCCTGGATCATCTATGGCTTTGTAGTTAAGATCCACCCAGAGATGTTTCCTTCTTTCTTTTTTTTTTTCCTCTCTTTTTCCCCCTTTTTTTTTGTTTTAAATTGTTGAGGTTTTGGAGCTTTGTTCTCTGGTTATCACAATGTTTCAAAGCATAATAGTGCTAAGATATCTCCTAGAAATTGTGTAGGAAGTGCTGCGGCTTGCACCTTCAACAAAATACGCATTGCAATGATTTATGTGATTTCCACACCACTTTTTATACTCCACATTTCTAATAACCTCTATGACAGTCAAAAATCAGTCTGAGTAATACAGCGACAAAACAAATGAAGTGAAAGAATTTGGAGAGTCTTGAGACAAATCAATATAATTATACTTCCCATAACAAAATTAGGAATTGTGCAAAGTCAAAGCATGAGACGAGCGATGGAACAGAGATAGTTACACAGTTGGAAATGCACATGAATTTACAACTGTTTAACCACAACTATGTAAGAATTTCTATAAAGAGTTTAAACAAACAGAAAAGATCTCAGTCTATACACTCTGCTCTGAAGTGAGCTGGCCCAACACTGGAATTGTTCCCCAGCAATCAATCAAACCCTCACAAAGCATTTCACCTTTCTAATGGCCAATAAGTAGGAATAACTCCAATTTCCCTCTGTTTCATCAATGAAACCAGTGCTTGGGTTTGGCTTCTTGAGTGTTTTGTGTGTGATAGTTGGAAGGTTTAGGTGAGCTGCTGACGTAGCAGGGATTACATTTAGGTTGCCAAGAGAATTCAGACCTCAGTGCTTTGTTCTTTAGAGTCCTTTTGAATCCCTGCAGCAGCTGTGAGGCAGAGGTTGGGCTGGAGGTGGGATTAAGGGTCTGGCTGGGATGTGAACAGGGGCCCAGAGGACCTGGGATGGAGAGTGGTGATCTCTGGGAACTCTTGGCTAGTCCCAGTCTGGGATTGCTTGCTGGTAGCTGAGGTGTGGCAGACTGAGCACAGAGTGCTGATTGATTATTAAAACTGGAGCTGAGGCTTTCCGAGACATCCCAATGTGAGAAGAAACATCCAAAAATCATCTCTCCACCCCATTTCAGCTTTGAGCCTTAAAACAAGGGTTTGATTTAGAAATGATTTCTGAAGTTTTGAGAAGCAGCAGATCTGCATCTCCTCCCAGCTTTGCAGCAGTGACCACCAGCCTCAGGAGAGTTTCCTTCCAGGTTCCAGCAGGGAGAAGGATGGATCTCAGCTCCTGGGGGAGGGAAGCAGAGCTGAGCTGTGGCCAAACATGAGGAGTGCTGGGCTTTGCTGTCCCAGTAACTGTGGGGAGGCTTTGCAGTGCAGGACAGCCAAGAACGGGTGGAGAGGGACCACTGGGCTGCTTCCTATCTGTAATTTTCACTGGAGAGGTGTAACTACCCTTGATCCAGTTGGCTTTGCCTTGAATTGATCTCTCCAGAAATGCAGACCCAGCCAATGGCAGTTGACAAGCCCATGCAGGTGAACTCCTGGGGCTCATCCAGGTTTTTCTCTGTGGCGTTTGCAGCTGCCTCGATCCTCCTGTCCTGCACTCAGGGCACGTGGGGAGGCTGCAGGAATTGCAGATGGCCCTGGAGCACTCGGTGGTGGGAGCAACAACATGGAAGCCCAGGAGTCAAGGCTCACATAGAGCATTTATTTTGCTTTGTTCACACCCAGTGTTCCTCCCCTTAACCAGATCAAACTTTACCAGGCACTATGCAGCGGGTTGATCCACAGAAAAGTTCTTTCAGAATGAAAAATCTGTTTGCTGGTGGGGAAAGGGTAACGTAGCAACTCTTGTGTACTTTGGTGAAAAAGCACTGAATAAAAGGGGACTCTCTTTATGTTTCCCTGGGTGATTCAGGCTGGCTGGGTGTGGCAGGCAGGGAAATTTGATCCACCAACTATTTACATAAACCAAAAACTGTTTGTCTAAGCACCAAGAGACAAGGGCTAAGCTGGATGAAGTGCTGTAAAGAATTCTTTTTGCAGAAGGATCCCTATTTGCCATCCAAGAGGCAGGCAGATGCGTATATAGTACAATATGAATTTTTGAAGAGTAGTTCAAATCCTCTGTCTAATGGTCAAGCTTTGTCCTCTTCCCCCTTGAGAACTGCGTGTGTGGATGGGGAAAGAATGGTGGAGGAGTGCCTCCCAAAATTCTCTTGAAGCCTTCATAAAATAGAGAGAACAAATACACTACAATGCTAAAAAAATTGTTGCAAAAATAATTTCCATATTGTACAATGTTTACCAGAGCCACTGGAGAAATTTCATAATCACATCATTAACCATTCTGCCTGTCAAGTGGGTCTAGTTTCAGCTAATACTAACCATGTAAAGCTCTAATATGCAAATGAACAGGCAGAAAGGAGTTCAGAATTTAACATTAGGTCCTGATTTCACTCTTGATAAATTGCTTTGATCCGTTGAGTCATGCCTTGTTGTCCTTCCAAATGAATGCAAGCACCTTCTCCTAGAAGTGAGTCACCCCTGGAGATGGGGGCCAGCCTGACCTCGCTGCTGTCCACGTACACCCAAGTGCTTTAAAACCTGGGACATGTTTGTCTTCATGGTTTTATTGTGAGGTCAAGAAATGCTGTTCTTTCCATCTTACACCAACGGGGCTGAGGTGTGAACTTTGGAAATGTGTTGAAGCAGCAAAGGCTTGAAATTAGAGGGAGCCGCAACACTCGACAGCTCATGCTCATTTCTATGGGAGATGGATGATTTCCCCAAGATAACTCAGGAAAACTGGAGCAGGCAGCAGAGTTAACCCAGCTCAGTGTTCTAGGCAGCAAATTTCCTTGTTCTGATGGAGTGAAGTTTTCTGTTATCCTTTGTTATTCTAGAAATCTAATGAGAATGAATGCGTTCGTGCTGTGGAGTTGGTTTCTTCACATGAACTTAGTGCATTTGTAGAAGCCAAAGTCCCTGAAACAGGAAAAAGTAGAGCACAGTAGTGCAAGCTTTTTATCTCCACCCTGCATGTGAGCACCAGCTCCTCCTTGGCACTCTCCTGCCTCGCTGTCCCTGTGTGGCTCTGGGTGAGTGGAACAAGGAAAGGATGACTGTTCCTGCACTGGAGTCAGGGTTATTTTTAGCAAGGGAGGATCCACTTCTGCAAGAGCAGTGAAGTGTGCACCTTGGGCCTTCTGCTGTGATTGTGACGAGGGATTTTGGGCTACAACCATCATGGCTTGGTTGGTGCTTGCCCTCCAGAGGCAAAGACAAATCTGAAAGTACAGCTTTCCTGTGAGACACTTCCACTGCCGTGAATGCTTTCTGATGTTCAGATGCACAAAGGAAACACTTTAAAGGCACAGACAGTTGACAGAGCAGAGGTCCAGATGCAAGAGGACTGATTTGAAAGGCCTGTGTGTTCAATACAGCTGTACATGTCTTCCCACAGGTGAGTCTGGGAAAGGATATAGCACATTTTCCCCAGGACAGCTCCATGCATTTTTTATTCCTGATCAAGATCTATTCATTGGGCAAGTGCTGTTTAATCAAGCAGCAGGAAAAGGGTGTGTGCTGTCTTCAGTAGTACAAAGAAATCTCATTCAAAGACAGTCCCGTTCTTAAAAGGCTGGTGTTTAAATTAGACCTGCCCAGACAGGTCTGGCATGTTCAGTGTGACCCCCTTTTACTGTGGATGTTCCGGTTATAACCATCTTACTGCTTCCAGTTAAAATAAAAACACAACTGCATGGAAAACGTGGAGCAAACCAAGCTCCCAACACTTGCCAGCCCCTGTTTAATGATAAACCACTGCTACTGGGAAGTAGCTACAAGCAAAAATTTTAGAAAAGTACATAGAAGAGGAAGTTCAGTAGAGAAATTTAGAAGATAGTGTGCAAATTGACAAGGGCAGCAGGGGAGAAATTATGTCTTTTTGGTTTTATTCCAGTATTTGGGCTTCATGGGTTTTGATGCCACTTGGACCTAAATTGAAGGAAGGCTCTGTGGCTGCTTTTGCTCCTACAAACCAAGCAGAGCATGTCCCTCTCTGCTGCATTACCAGGAGTAGCTGAATGTCACCTTTGATAGTCAGAAAAATGTCATTTTTGGTTTTTTTCCTCTTCTTGGATCTTTATCTCTACTCTTCCAGTGGAACCTATAGTGATGATGAGCCTTCAAGGTCACCAAGGCTTATTTCAGTCATGTTGCCATGATCTGCTATAGCTGTATAAAAAATTGATCCCGTGCTTGTGAGATGTGCAGTTTTTCTATTGAAGGAGCAGATCTCCCTGGCCTCCCCTGGGCTCCATACGTTCAGGGTTTTCCCTGTGAAGTCCCTCGGTGTGTTACAGCCTGCCTCTGTCTATCTTCAGTCTGCTGGCAGAGGTGGCAGATGCTCGGCTCAGGCCTGCAGTGAGTCATGTGTGGGGAATGAATGATCCATCTGCAAACTCCACGCGTGTAGGGAGAGACTCCCTGGGAGCCGCTCCCAGGCCGTGCTGCTCGTGTTGGTCAGTGCCAGTCCAGCACTGCCTCGTTTCACCAGGGCTCCCTGCTCCCTTCAGCCCCGAGCTGGAGTGTCTGCAGAGAGGAGAAAGCTGTTCCAGCGTGGTGATAACCAATGGTGCTCCCCTTGAGGCAGCCTCAGGCCTCCCTCTCTCCTCCTTAGGTTGCTGAAGCGCTGCTCGCCCAGCGCAGGAGTGAAGGTGGCTTTGCTTTTGCTTGATGTGAGAAGGAGCAGGGCAGAAGTACAGCTCTCATCCTTAAACTGTGCTTTCTGCCCCGAGTTATTGCTTCACAAGCAGCTTAGGACGTTTGCCAGGATTCATTACAAGTAACTTTAAGTCTGGACTCAAATAGACAACAGGGAGATGAGTTGTTGCAGGCAAGAGAAATCATGAGTGCTCCAAAATAGCAATCTCACAGGCAGGAAAGAGCAGGTGCTGCTTTATTGATCAAGAAATGAGGGAGGTTTTGCCCAGTTGCTGAGGGCAATGAACATTGGTGAGATAAGCAGGATGATAAGGGTTCAACCATCCCACTTTCCTAAGGATAAAAAGGAAACACAACCCTGTGCATGTGAAGTATTTCAGTGTGCAAGTGAAATCCCATATTTATCAAAGAGGATCTGCCATCATGTCTAGAGATTTTAATACAGATCCATTGCAAAGGAGGGGAGCTCAAAGATTTGTCTTCCCTTACTTACGTGAACTTGGTGTTGAAATCTTCCGTCAAGTGTAGAAATTGCTGCCTCGTGGTTAGATTTTTCCAGATTGCCCCACTGCAGTCGCAATGTCTAATCCCCCACCTCATTGTTGGGGAAGATCTCTGTCATCATCTTTCCTTTGTGGCAATTCCTGCCAGCTTTGGGAGGCAGAGAGGAGGTGGGAGGTCTGTGGATCCTTGAGAGCTGCAGCTCCCAGCAGAAAGGCCCAAAGGAGCCATTTAGGAAGAATTGCTTAGTCTATAGTGATTTGGAGATTTACCATTATATCCTTCCTTATAATCCTTTTAAAAATCTGGATTTGAAGTAGATCAGGTCGAAGACAAGGCAGTTTCTGTGGTTATTGTAGCTTTCTTAAGATTGTCGTTGGTACTTTGGTGAGTGTAAAAATGTAATGTAAGAATCACCACCTCCTGCCTGACACTCTCAGGTAGCAAAAGCTTCTATTGTAGATGTGAATGCGCAGACAGAACCCTGTGGGTTTGTTTTGGTTTCTTTGTTGTTTTTTTTGTTTGGTTTTGACTCAATTTGACAAAATTTCATGCATGGTTGTATTTTTTCACCCAAGCTGACTTCAGTGTAAGGGTCCCACATCATCTCTTAATCAAATCAGTCCTCTGAAGGCAGTGGTGGTACTGCTCAGAGATCAAACTGTGAGTTTAAGAATTACACCTCAGTAAAATTCCTTTTTTCTTAGTTTGATTTTTAAATCTTAATTTTCTTTTATTTGTCCATCTTTTATATTTTGTAAAATATGTACAGAGATTGAAGTTTTTCCATACCACATCTGGGATGGGGATGTTTACTAAGCAAGACTTCCAGGTGCTAAAAGTGCTGGAATACTTTCTTGTTCCAACATCTGAGGCACTTGCCTGCCTGTTTCCACCACTGTGTAGCTGTCAGCAGTTCAGATCAGGCTTCCAAGGAAAAGCTCTTGTCAGAGTGGGAAAAGACCCAACAGTACCTGTGTAGGGAATCTCAGAAATTGCATAAATGCATCCAAATGTTATCTTGAGACTCGGAGGCATTGCAAAGCATGAAAGAGTTACTTGATATCATGGAACAGCTAGCTGGTTCTGTTTTGCCTAAAAATGTGTTAGGAATATTTCTGATGCTAAGGCTTGTTCATTTCTTAGGGAGCTGTAGAACAGATACATTTACAAGTATGAGTAATGGGAAACAGAATTTCTGCACAATGCAGACAATCCTTTCATGTTACATCATTCAAAGCAGAGTATTCACATGGGGATATATTCAGGCAAAACTCCACAGCCAGAAGACCAGGCTCCTCTGCTTGGCTGTGCTTTTAATGTAGGAAACTTTTGGTTAAGATTTGTGGGTATCTTTCACACAATGCATCAAAGAGCTGAAAATTTGAGGATAATCATTCCCACACATGAATCTACGTGCGCTGCAGTGCGAGCCCTTCTGTGCTTCCTGCACTTCAAACATGATCCCTACGTTTGCTCTTGGAGGTCCCCAGCAGTGTAGACATTCAAGAGACATTTCTGAGATTACCGAGTTATCGATCCAGTGAAAAACCGTAATAAAAAATTTGAAGAACTAAGTGTAGTACAGAAGTGTGTTAAGAACTCCATTTCTTTTCTATGGATAAATTTCTTTGTAAGGCAGAAGTCAAAATTCGCTTTTAGAATACAAATTTCAAAGCAAGGGGAATCAATGGGAACAGCCAGCTTTGCTGTCTGTGTGTTGAATGACTAACGTGTCATGAGGAGCAGCTTAGACTTTATATTATGATAAATGATGTGGTGGAGGAAGGGAAGAAAAAAATGCAGATTCCACGTTTTTTTGTTTGTTTTTTTGGGTTTTACAATTGTGCGCTGTTTCCAATAAGGTGTGTAGTTCTGAAATGTTGATGTCTTTGGATTCCACAGCGAGATCCCAAATACCTTAGAGTCAGGAACTTGAGTTTCCAGAAAACATGTAGCACCATGTGAATATCCAAAAATCTGGCAGCATAAATGAATGTGTAAATGTACATAAGGCTCGTAGTTAGTCATGCAAACTCGGAGCTGCAGACCCGGCCTGTGCACGATGTGTAGGCTGAGGTAAACGTGACACAGCCCTGTGCCTATCTCTGCCCTGGCTGCTGGCAGGGTGTCTCCATCCTGACACACAACAATCTTCGCATTCCTGTCCGACCTGAAGCCAGAGTGAATTTAATTAGGAAAACTTGATGCTAAACTGTCCTGCCTCAGCTCGGGCCTGCTGAGAGCGCGCTGAGCCAGGCCAGGTGCTGGGCACAGCACAGAAGGGATGTGGGGAGTATGCTTGGACAAAATCCTCTCTTTGTTCTCTTCCCCTTTGAGAGTGAAAGGGTGAGTAGAGAGAGAGAGGATTTTTGGTGGCTGTTCAGAGACAGACTGACCCACCAGATCCTCGCAGAGCTCAGGCCAGGGCCCCCCCGTGAGTGCTGAGCGAGGAGCCAGCCATGCAACCAGATGCCACTGCTGGCAGTGCTGAGGAGAAAAAGCATCCAGACTCTTGGCACTTGACTCTTGCATCTGCCAGGCTTTTCCCCCGTAAATGGCCCCGTGTGCCACTCCAGAGAAGGGGCTGAGCCAAGGGGAATGAGCTCCATGCACCAGGAGGAGGAGGATGCCTGTTGTGCCCAACACTGCCCTTGCTCACCGGGCTTTCCTTCCAGCCCTGCTGGAGTTCCTGGTTTGACACTCCTTTTGGTTGAGTTTTTAAAGGCACAATTGTTTGGAGAAATGAAGCAGTGCTATGATTTTGGTGTGCTCAGTGCTCTGCTGACACCTGGGCCCCGGCTCGGTGCAGCGCTGCAGCCATCTGGGGCAGGCAGTCCTCACTGCCAACACTGCCTGACCCCGCTGCCCAGCCTGGTACAGGGCCTGAGAGCTCTGCCAAGCTCCTTGGCAACCCATTTCTTAGCAAAGATATGACATTTAGGGTTTTGAGGTGGTGATCTTTTCCAGGGCAAGGGAAAAAAAATTCATCTACACTCTTTCTCTATAAACATAATCTGCACACACCTAATCCTGATTACAGTATCGCCAGCATTGAATTTCACATTTTTAGTTATGAACAAATACTCCTTTGCAATGCCATGAGTTACCATGATTTTTGAGCGCTTAATATGAACTATCAAGAGGCTGTGTGCTTTATTTTGGATTTTCTGTGTTGGCCCAAAGCTGTATCACAATGTTGTCTTTGGCCAGGACTGACAGCTGCACTGAACATTTAAAATAACAGATGCTTGCCCAGGCCTTCAAGGATAAATCTGGTGCAGAGGTGGCACCTCTCTGATGCTTCCCTTGTACTTCAGTCAATGTTTTTTGTATTTGCTTCAGTGTGTTTCACACTCAGGGAACTGCTGCTGCTGTGGGGAGCAGGGGACCTGTGGAGGAGAGGTTGCCAAGTTTTGTGGTGTGGCCACGTGCTGGAGTGAAAGGAAGGAGCACTTCTGCTGTGAGACCAGGCTGAGAGGAGCTTGTTCAGCCTGGAGAAGACAATGGAGATGTTGCAGCACCTTCCAGTTCCTAAAGGGACCCCAGGAGAGATGAGGAGAGGCTTTTGACAAAGCCATGTAGTCACAGGGCAAGGGGGAATGGCCTTAAACTGCCAGAGGGCAGGGTTAGATGGGATATTGGGAAGGGATTCTGTGTGAGGGTGTGAGGCCCTGGCACAGGTGCCCAGAGCAGCTGTGGCTGCCCCTGGATCCCTGGCAGTGCCCAAGGCCAGGCTGGACACTGGGGTTGGGGACAGTGGAAGGGGTCCTTGCCCATGGCACGGGTGGCACTGGATGATCCTGGAAGTCCCCTCTGACCCCAGCCATGCTGTGGCTCTATAACTTGCAGTACTGTATTTTCAGATGTATAAAGACACCTGAGGGCACCAGGAATTGCTTCCTTTTACCCTTTTTTGGCAAAAGGTTTATGATTAAAAACGTATGGACCATAAGACTGGTTTTGCTGAAAACTTATTGGAAGAATCTAATTGAAGAAACAGAATGCCAGAACTTCAACAAAGGCTTTTTTTCTTTCCCCATCTGTTTGATCAGGTGTCTTGGTATAGAAGGTGTTTTAACAAAAGGTTGTGCAGATGGTAGGGAAAACATTCAACTGTTTGACTAAAAATAATTTCCTCCCTCAAAGAGGGAGTGCTTTCACAGATCTCATTAGTTCAACTGTTATAACTTCCAGGAGCTGCCACAGGGTACAAAATGCCTGGGTTTGGTGGCACAGCTTTATAAGCAAGAAAAGAATCAGTGAAAGAAAAAACAAGTGAAAGCTTAGATAGCTTTAATTTTGGCGTACACATCCAAAGGAATGACATGCTTCCTCATTTCCCCTATAAATATTATGTATTCCTTTATTTGCTACACCAGGTGAAGTCCAATATTGCTCTGCCACCTCTGCTGTGCGGGCTGGGTGTTAATTGTGGCTGGTGTAGCAATGCATGGAGCCAGTGCTGATTCACAGCGCTGCTGCTGCTGCTCAGGGCTCCTCTCATTACCTTGTTATTTGGCTGCAGTGGGATCAGCTCTGTGCTGGTGCTGTGCAAGCAGAAGGACAGTCTGGAGGAGTCTGCAGTCTCAGACAGCCTGTGTACCTTGCTCCAAACTGCAAGGTCTGTCTGATTCTGCTGAGTGAGTCACAGTTTTGTTTTGCCATATTCAGATGACACCTCCTCCTCTCAGTGAAAACACGCTGGGATAGCCTGGCAGCACAACCAAACAACAAAAGGGTGCTGCTGATGGCTGACAGCTCTGACAGGTGCATTTGAAACTGCACTCAGTTTTGTCATCGTGCACAGAAAGGAGCATTGATGCTGGAAAAATAAGTAGATTTTTGAAATGTAATGTTGTAACTCTGCCAAATGTGGTTTCATGACGAACTCCAAACATTGCAATCTTCCAAGCAGGGTTTTTCAGATGCAGATTTGTTTGGGGTTTTTTTTTTTTTTTTTTTTTTTTTTGGAGGGCACTTAAATGTTTCATTCTTTAGCAGAGTTAGGATTTGATGTGGCTGCTGGGGGAAGATTTCCGCTTTGAGGAGAGCAGGATGACTCTGGGCTTCTTCAGCGCTCCGAGCGTGCTTCTGTTCCAGACTGTAATTTTTCATCACAAATTGCCTTGACTGGTTCAATGATTTTTGTCATTGTACAGGTCACTAACGTTCAGTCATTATCTGAAGCAGAATTCTTGTGTTAGCCTTTTTGCAGATTTTAGGTTCATCTGTTTGTGCTGTGGGGGGAAAACAGGAACCCAAGGCCCTGCTCAAAGCAAATGCCTTGGATGACAGTTGTTAAAATTTTTTTCCTTTGACTATAATCTCTCTTTATAAAGGTGATCACATGAGAAAAATTTAGAAATTCTAAATGATTAGGGATTTTGTTTTACCTGTAGTCTATATTCAGATGTCTGGAAAGATCTGGTTTTTGAGGAAAAGTCACAGGAACTTTAAGATCATAAATAAGGTCACTTGGCTTGAGATACAGATGAACCAACGAGAGACTGTCTTTAAACAAATGAAGCAAAGCAAATGGAATAGAATAGATTCAGTGTGTTCCTGGTGTAATTCTGAGATATTAGGGAATTTAGGACAAACACTGACTGTGGAAAGGTCTGTCTTGAATTCTTCATGCGCTGAGAACACATTAAAACATTTTTAGTAGAAAAAGTATGATGTTAGTTTGATAATGGTTTGATAGATCTGTGCTCTTCTCACAGTCAGACATACAAGTTTAAGGCTCCATAAAACTGGGGTCTTCAAAAGACCCTCAAATTTGTAATATTGGTAGCTTTCCATTAAAAGAGTAAATTAACAGCTTTAACACCAATATGAGGCTTTGACTGTCATTTTAGGGTGATCACTTCAAGCATGTTCCCCTCTTCCTTGGAAGATACAGCCCTCCCTTTCTGGGTGTGAAATGGTAAAACTTTACATGTCTAAAATGAAATAATTTTTTTACCCCTAAGTGTGAATATCTTCTGAGCATGCAAACTAGCCAGCTAAATTAAGGTAGGGACCATAGCATTTTTGTTTGGAAAATTACATCTAGTTCTTTAGAACATTGGCTCCATGTTTAAAGAAGTCTCAGTGTATATTTTTACATGCACAATTCACAGCTGCAGACAAGCCTAACTAGCATTTGGACTTGACTTTCTTCTTGAAAAAAATCTGACTCTCAAATGCATTCTTTTCTTGTGAGGCTTAGGAATATTGATTTAACTTTTTTTTTTTCCTAATGACTTACGTGTCAGACCACCCTTTACTCCTAGTACTGAAATGAAGTGACAGTCTATGGATGGCTGTGGAATAAATGATGTCTTGGTCATGGCCCAACACAGATTTCAGGCGCAGCACTTCTGCCTCCCTTGCCAGCCTCTGAGGCTAAAAGTCTGCCTCTGTCCCAGTATCTCATCTGCTTTCTCACTTGGACTCAGAAAAAAGGTCAGGCCTTGACTTTACAGGTCAGTGCAACGAGTGGCAACAAGCTACACTGAGGAGGGGAAAGAAAAATCCCTTTAAATTTGTGTGTTGGGGTCAGACCCAGGCAGGACACGAGGTCTGTGCTCTGCTCTTCCAGCACAGGGTGAATTTCCCTCCCTGCTCTCCACACTGTGAGGTGCTGGGAGACTTTTGCTCCCAAATTCTTCATCACAGTCAATTCCCAGTGACTTGCCTGAGCATCCATTGCCCGACAGCCTCCCCGTGGAGCAGCAGTGTCTGTGTGAAAGGGGCTGCAAAGAGGGATTGGGAACACAAAACTATCCTGTCTAATGAGGTGTGTGTGGTATTTTAAGGCCTAGGCATCACTTTCAGGATTTGCTTTATGAAAGGTCTGTGTTGCTGTTTTATCTTTATTTCCATTTGTTTAAAATTCTCCTACCTGGAGCTCTGAACACGCATGTACCTTGTACATATATTAAATACATATATATATACACACAAATACTATGTCAACATAAAGCTCTCATGTCTGTATTTTAAACTCTGGTAAAAAAAGCAGTTGGAAGTGAACACAAATTCTTCATCTGAGCCCAGAAGCCACTGCAGACTCTGTGATTACACCTCTCGTTCTGCTCAGTAAAATGAGGCACAGCTTGGCTGAGGACGTGCTGAAGGTCCTGAACAAGTCTGGCAGTGCTGAGAATCCTGTGGAGGTGTTTTCCTTCTCGGAACATTCATGTGACAATCTGTTGGCTGTGGTGCTTTAAGCTGAGGAAGGGCTTTGCAAACAAACAAGGAGCACTGAGGGAACAAACCCAACATTCCATAGAGTGCTGTGCAAAAATGTATATAAAAAAAATCATTCTGAAAAAATTATATGGTGTTTCTGATATTTATCTTGAGAGAAGTTCAGAAACCTTCTAGTATTTCCTTCAAATTTGGGTTTATCAGCTGATTAACATGGAATTAAACAGAGAAAAATGTCAGATAAGTGGGGAGAAAATGGCCAAGTGTTGCCGAGACGTAAGGAAATGGCTGAAACGGAGTAGAGCATTGCCTTATTCTTCTAGTTTGAATATTATGTCTCACAAAAATAAAAGGAGAGGGAAGCAGGTGTGAAAAGCACCGTGTGATGATTGTCCCGTCCTGTTGGGCAACTAATGGAGACTCAGGTGTTTGGTGCTCTCCAGCCCTGGGAGTAGAGAATAAACACGTCTGGGATTTAGCATAGGCAGCGCAGGGCTGGTTCCCATGCTCGGGGTGCTGTGCAGTGCCTGGCCCTGGGTTGTTCCCTGCCGGTGGGGAATGGGCTGAGTCCTGTCCTGTCCCCTTGGCTACAGCCCTGGCAACCACAGCAGGGGATGGAAGGGATTCTCAAAACATCCAAACTGCTAAAATCCTGCAGAAAAAAACACCGAACATTACTTCTCTGTACTCACCTGCTGGTTGTGCACTGGAGTTCTCAGCACAGTTTTACTCTGGGTTGCTGTTCCGAGGAGATCTTTGCTGTGTCACTGCGAGCAGAGCTGATTTTAGTGGTTTGTCCCCCAAGGAAGCTGAACCTTTCCCTAAATGCTGCCTGCAGGTGTGTTAGAAGGTGCTTCCACACAAAGGTAAAACAGGACTGTGCTTCCACACAAAGGTAAAATAGGATTGTGCTTCCACACAAAGGTAAAATAGGATTGTGCTGCCTGTTAGGGGAAAAAAACCACAACCATAATCCTCTTTTTAGTTAATTCCAGAGCAGAATGTGTCTAGTGGGAAAATGAATTACTAGAGGCTTTCCCCTGCAATATAAAGAACTTGAGGAAGGGAAATTCACTTATGTATCAAGGGAAGTGAGGGATACCAGGAGTCAGGTTTGTTGTGTTATTGCTGAGCCAATTTCAATCCCACCGTAGTCAGGTACCAGAAACCTGAATTGCCTTCACTTCCTGGGAGTTAATTTATATTTTGGTGGAGTTCAAGGAGGACTCGTAGGACAAGCAAAGCAGCTCTCTATGAAGCTTATGAAAACTTGTGATGTATTTTGTAACATCCCCACACTGGATCTAAATCTCAGATATCCCATTAGTTATAAATTTTTGCAATGAGGGCAGCCTGCAGTGACCCACTAATGACTAACACAGGGGCAAGATGTTCCAGAAATTTCTTAGCCACAGATAAAGTTTGGAAAAGGAATTGGATGTATAACCAGGCTTTCTTCCCAGTAAAGTGTTTAAATCCTGAAATTTTAAGGAAATCAAAAATTTGCATGAATATAGGTTTGGTAGATAATTTATCCTACAGAATAAAAAAAGGAGTGGTGAATGCTGAAGTGTTTTCTTTTTTAAATTATTGATTTTCATTCCAGAATGACAGTTTTCTTTGTTAAATAATTGCCATAATTCAAAGAAGTATTCCCTTTTGAGTAAAGAAGAATGTTTCTGTTTGAATCAATTATAAGGCCCTGTGTGTGTACAAATTTTTCTTTCACTAAGCAAAAATGGCAATAATTAGAGAGCTTGTTAGAGGCTGTGATTCACATAGAACAGAAGGTCTAAAAAGAAAAGTAGCAATGTTTTGTCTTTTTGCATATGTTTATTCTTGCCATTTAGAATTTAGTAGCAGGAGAATAAATACATTTTCTGGGAAAAGGGGAAATTGTTTGAGAAAACAATGGAGATTTCTTTTTTCTTTCCTTGTGTCCATTGGGCAAATATGCAGATTTTCTTCTGCCTCTTGTTTGCTTCCTTGCCCCAAATATCTACAGAATGAGTGAACTGTAGGATATTTTTGCCCTCTTATGCAAATTGCATGAATACATAATTACCTGTTACAGTAATTGCTCGGTTCCTACACAGAGGTAGCAACTATATGCAAATAAAGCACTCAAATACCTGAATATTTTGGTATTTGTTTCATGTGCATGAAAATATGCGTCACAGTTTCTGTGTAAAGATGATCATCTCATTTCTAGTGAAATGCAAACAAGTTCTGAGCAGCATATCTCAAGATCTAAATTCAATTAGGCTCGTGTAATGATCTGTCAGGAGGGTATTACATGCAAGGTTTTTCTAGATATCAAACCCTTTCTATCTTGTATCAAACACTTGAACGAAATAATTGTGAATTAGGAGTATGAGGTACAGTCTGCCTCAGGATCGTGAGATTTCCTCTCAAGGATGCTCCCACAGATCTCACAAAAGAGCAGGGCATTTATCATCCTACCGACAATTCCTTCCCCACAGAAGGATTAGGTGAGGACAGGCTTAAAAATCACCTTTGGCAAAAGTCGCTGCTTGGATTGAGTTCTCTTGATCCCTAAATCTTCTCACCTCTCCCACCCCAGACAAATGCAAATTTTCATATATTTTGTGGTGTTTGGTCCAGATGAAAGAAGAGCTCAGCCTGATTGGTGCCATTGGAAGTGGTGGATGCTTGGGACTGTTCCCTTTTCCCTGAAAACACCGAAGTGTCCCCAGGGTGGCTCTGGTTGTGGAGGGATTCCACAGGCCTGATTCAGTCCAGATTGTTTATCTTTCGAACACCACTGACCACAAATTACCTGTCTTCCGTGGCCATTAATTAATAGACTCCATTAGCGAGCAGCCCATTACAGGATAATTAGTTTTCCCTTCCACCTTGTATCCTTGGCTCTTTGCTTTCCTTTTGTCCACAAGGCAGAGCAGGGGATGCAGCCGGCCCAGATCCCCCGTGGGACCGACCCCATTGCTGCTGTGCCCTCACCTGCCTTCATTTTTCTGGTGCTTTTGATGCCATCACTCAGCTCCTACTTCCTAAAATCTCTGAGGTTTTGCTTTCCATGCCTTCACTCTTAAAATCGCTGCATTGCTGACCCTGTACGTGTTTCCCTGTAGATGTGTCTTTAGTTATCTCTGAAAGTCACCTGCTCTGTGATGAGCAAAAGGATAATGGCATTGGTTTCATTATTTCTATTTTATACTCTTTGAAAGGGTTGGTATTGAACATGGAAATGAAAAGACAGCAAGAAGTCTTTTGCAAAGATAGTAGCTTAGCTTATGAAAAGATGGGAAAAATACTCATTCAGATGGAAAGATAAACAGATTTTTAGATGTAGTAAATTCCGTGCTTTCAGCCATTCCTTTCAGCAACCGGATTGCTGAATTGTGGCAGGCTGGCCCAATGTGTCCTGGGAATTTATGGGAATGATGTGGAACGGGGGCAAGGCAGGTGAAGGAGGAGTTTCTCGCAGGCTCCCAGTGCAAACTGGTCCAACTGGAGGCTGGGATGCTTTTAAAACTCCCTGTTTCTGGGAGGAGCAGGCCCCTAAAGCACCTGTGCTCAGCCTTTGAAGAATGCTTTGCAATCTGTCTGCACAATCTCGTTCCTGCTCAAGCTGCAGATGAAACTGAGGCCCGAGATTTGGTGGTGTGGTGGCAGCGGCCTTTAAAGAAATGATTTATAAACACAAACTGTAGCTAAATTTTTCAGGGAGCTGGATCTGCAGACATCAGTGGCACGATTAGAAACACCGTGGGGAGTACATGCATAAAGCTTCTTTTAATTCTGGGCTTTTCAAGCGTTTAATAGCTTGACAGCAACATTTTAATAACAGCCGACTAGGCCCAGTTTTGGCATTCACCACACACGGAAACAGCTCCTGGAACTTGTCCACGGAACAGTGAATTCCGTTTCTGCAGGCTAGAGCTCATGTGGAGATAGAGCCGAGATAGAGCACTTGGAATTCAGGACATTTTCCCTCTCTGGGTGCTTGGGAACGCTACATGTTCCTGCAGCAAAGCCACCCCTCAGCAGGGGGCTGTGCTCCATGAATTTTTCAGCACGCATTTTCTTCCTGAGCTGACTTTCCTGAGCGGTGCTGAAGAAAGTTGTCGTGCAACAATGAAGTTTTTTTTTTTTGGTGGTGGAATTTAGTGACGTGCTCCGAGCCCCTGTCAGTGACAAGGAAGAATGGGGGCCATGTCTGGAGACCCTTTGGAAGCACTCCTGAATACCAGGGTTCCTGTCAGTAGTTACTGAAAAAAATTAAAAATAAAAGGTTTGACCCTCCTGAACCTTGGTTTTAACCTTAAGAACAGAAAGTACTTTAGGAAGAAAAAAAAAAAAAAGGCAATTTAAACTCAACCGAGTTTCAAAGGACTCAAAAAAATCGTATTTCCTGATAGAATCGTATCTTTGATTCTCTCTTTTGTTGAATCTTGTACAATGCTTATAGCTCTGAAGGGATAATGTAAACATGCTAGTAGTTATTCAAGCTGATGCTGATTACTACAGGATCAGTATGTACCAGTAAATACTTTATCCAAGGAAAGTGAAAATTAAGAATTTTTAGGCTATTAAAATGGAATGCTACTACGGTTTTTGCATCCAAGAAGACTTCAGTCTTCCACCAGGGTCTCAATATAGGCTTAGACCAAACCAATTACCTTTGTAGTGCTTTTCTACTTCAGTTGTTCTTTGGTTTCTCTTTGTGGGATGTTGCTTATCTGAAAAGAGGAAACTGAGTTTAAAATATATATTTCAATTGAAAGAAATTTCTAGGGCTTTTTTGCTTTTATAAATTCAAAATCTCAATCAATTTTGGTATTTTTAGATCCTTTCCCAAAAGTTCAAAAAAGACAGTTTTCTAACAAACACTACAATGGGAATGAGATTCATTCACAAGGTGCTTCTCAGGGTTGTGTGTTTTTACATTTTACGGTGTAGGAGAAATAAACTGGATTGATTCATCACGTTTGCATCTCACCATGGCAGAAATTGCTCACCACTCGCCCAAATCCATCCACTGACCTTGTTAAATATATGTGTGGGCTTTTGCAGGCAAGAGGCCTAAATACAGAAGCAAATTGCAAACATTGTTGGACCAAATGTTCTCGCATTGGCTGGGCAATTCTGCACATGCTGGCCGCGCCAAATGCTGGGAAATGAATTCATTTACCTGTCCTTGAGCTGCTGATGTGGAGCAAGGAGAGAGCCAAACACACAGAGGGTCAGGCACTTCAGCTTTGGTCTGACCCGTGCCGGGGGGTGATTCTGTCCTTTCAGATTTGCTCTGTGGAGGTTTCTCCTTCTCTTGGCTGCTTTCCTCCTGTGTCAGAGCCCTGGTCGCAGCTCATCTGTTTGTCAGGGCTGGCACAGCTGCCTGGCAGCCAATTCCCAGCATGGCATCTCCTCACCAGGGTTAGGCATCTCTTCATCTGAAAGCATCACCAAGAGCAGTTGGAGACGGAGATCTGCACCATCCCTTTAACCCCGTGGTGCCTCCTTAAGCAAGTAAAGCAAATTGTTTGAGGAATATAAAAAAAATTGTGGATGCGGTGCATAATTGTGTGAGGAAATGGCGACGCAGAAGGGGAGGTTCCTTTGATTGGATTATGGGGTTTTTAAGCTTAGTTTTTAAGGGAGATTCACCCCACCCCAGAAGAGTAGAGGACAGTGGATTCCTGTGCAAGTAATCAAACATAATATCTTCATTATTGAAAAATTCCAGCGCTGCAGTCGTTTGTGCAATATGCTTGTTTTAAAGCATATTGAATCATCCCATTGCCATGAAATATAAGTCTCCTTTGTAGGTGCTGATTTGGCTTGGTTTTCCATTAGAAATTGGAAAAATTCAGGTGTCAAAAGCTAGGTTTTTCTAATGTTATTGTGGCCAAAATAAACCATCCAACACAAAACATTCCAACATTTTTATAACATCCAATAAAACATCCAACACAAAACTCTGACTTCAAAACCCATGTAAGAAGTGGGAGCACCTTTAGTTCACATGATGTTATCACTGGATATCCTGACTCCTGATATCAGCAATGATTTCAGGATCATTTATAAATTATTTCCGTTTCTCCATGTGCAGAACATCCCTTAATGTTGGTGGCAGGTCCAGGCTGGGGTCATTCCCCCTCCTGTGCCCTTGAGGTGCAGCTCATTCCTTTATTCCACTGAGAGGAAGCTCCAAAAAAGCATTCAAAATGTGCAAAATGTAAGGACTACAGATTTTGTAGATGGGTTTTTTATTTCTAGATGATAAAGATGCATTGACATCCTCACAAAAAACCCTTGCCTTGCATTGCCAACAACACACTTTAAAATATGGATAGTTCTAAAGATATTTTTCAACCCTTCCATCTGGATTTCTCCCAGGATTAAGTTGTTACACTGATGATTGCAGTGGTTAGATTAGTGATTTAGGTGACTGGTTTTGTGGTATATAAAAGTGGGTTTTAGATGTTTATTACATTTCACTGCTCCTTTTAAGGTAGCAAAGCCCCACATTTCAGTGTAAAGATGTTTACTGCAGAAAAATCAAGACCAAAATAAACAGTTAAGATTTGTACAAAACAGATCACTCAACAGCATTTAGATGATCCGTAGACTTTAATCCCTCTTACTAGGGAATCTTCTCTGGGTTCAGTGGCATTGTTTGTTTTAGTTCCCTAAAAAATGCACATGATGGGAAGAGGTATGTTGATAATAATGTGCTGTGAATAGCATGAAGGCATTCTGTGCACAGCGTATCATATCATCCATCATTACGTTTTTCTTCTCCCTCTCTCTTGCTAATGGCAGCAAATCAAATATTTAAATGCGTTTGGTAGCCCTACGTGCAACTGTAAGAGTATGTGGAGCAGGAAAGAAACAGATTGTAGCACAAAATGAGGCTGTGAAGTGTGTTTTAAACTGTAGGTTTGGTAATGGACGCAGAGCAAATGAACTCGGAGAATTAACATTAGAATTTGCACTTTAAATGCTTCCTAATTGGCACCTCTTGGGATCCATTTTGAACTCACCCAACACGATTTTTTTCTTTTTACTGAAAACAGTCAGTTTGGGCTGACAGCACCTGGGTCATAGTGAATGAGAGACGATGATGTATTTGGCAGCTTTTCTAGTTGAGCACTGACAAGTCTTGTTCTCTAAAGAAAAAAATCAAAACATATCAATCCACATGCTCACTGTACTGAGGAACTTCGTTGTCATATCTTTCAAATTGTTTTAATGTTTCAGCACTGCAGAAGTGAAGGCATAACAGAAGGAGACAACTATATGCAGTTTCACTTTGTTGAAAACAACTACATAAGGAAAGCAGAACATAACTAGCAGAGTCCTGATAAGGTCATGTCAAACAAATTAATAGGAGATGGAAAAGAAAAGCTTAAAAAATCATTCTTTTAAGATGCTAGTCCTGCTGGATGGAAGCTGGGCCAGCCCATCCAGTCCTCCTCTTGGCTTGCTGCCTTTTGTGTGCCCAGGATTCTGGGCTGTCTGGATGTGAGTGTGTTGGCTAATCCTCTTCTGGAGTGTTTGTGTGTGTGCTGACCCCGTCTGCCACCCAGGCCTCATTAGAGCTCTTCCCTGACTGCCAGCCAAGAGCCACCCCCTGCCCCTCTCCCGGATGACAGCAAGACAAGACAAGGTGACGTCAGCCTGGCTTTAGGTTATTTCTGAGTGCACAACTCCTGGCTCTCCAGAGCGTGCACCAATTCCAGTGGCTCTGCAGCTGGAAACCCTCCTCTCTGCAGGGTAGGGTGGATTTGTGAGACATCAAACACTGGTTTTTGGTGGTGGTTTGTGCATCACGGTGCTGGGTCAGTGCTCAGGTGCAGCTCTGCGGCCTCAGAGGGCTCCAGTGGGGCCAGCACAGGGTGAGCCAAGTGCGCAGGTAGAAGAGCACGGATGTGCAGGAGATCATCTCCTCATTCCTTTGGGAGAAGGTTCCAGCCTCAGCAGGGGGATAAATGCTAAGGATGTGTAAAGACTTTGGGGAAAAATCCCTTGTCCTTTCCTTGGTCTGCATCAACACAGTGGGGAGATGATTTCCAGCCTCACTTAAATGCTACAGACCCAGGCAGTTCCTGTAATTCTGATTTTTGGGTGGATCACCATACAGGAATTCTGTATTTTTTTCACAACAGAATTTTACAGTTTGCAATTGTTCGCAATTTTCAGTTGACAGATTTGTTTATGAATACTTACATCCTCAGTTACAAAGAAGAAAAATAGTTTTGAATGCAAATCTGTAGTGGGCTTCTTTTACTCTGTCAACACAATGGGCCAAATCTGCAAAACATATTCATTAATATGGCTGAGCTTTATTGAAGACTTCATTAACTAAAGAATAGGATAAATATATAATATATCCTTTTTTTTACTCTTACCACCTTTGTTGTGAAGAAATTGAGAGTCAAGGGGAAAAAGAGGATAGAATGGTAAAAGGATGCCCTGACACAAAAACTTGTAACGAAAATATCTGTGACTTGAATTTGTTCATTCTGCCTCATTCTATTAAACTGCCCAAGGATTGCTTATTTTAGGAATCTTTTTTTTTTTCTGCATTGGAAATAATCGAGTCAATAGGTTTGTGTTTAAATACAGCCTTGTTTGCTTCCCTGTAACCTGTTGCTTAGTTCTACTGACTAAATGTCCCGAGGCACAGTCTTCTCATCCTTTTGTCAGTGGAATCTACTTAATTATTCACCTTAGAGCAAAGATGTTACAATTATAGCCTTCCCTTTGTGTCAGTAACCAAGCATCTCTTTGACTGTTATGTTAACTGTTTAAGAATTAAAATATCTGCCTATAAATCTGGCCCCTTTATTCATGCGAATTCGTGGGGCCGTGTTACTAAGCTGAGAAGTTTGGTGTTTAATCTGATAACCACTATTTCACAGATCACATAGATGAATCTAAAATTTTGATTAAAGGAGTGTGGGAAAGCATTTATGCAATTATTTTAGTTTGTTTTTGTTGTTTTTTTTTTTCCTCAAAGATTTCTGTGGGCTTGAGATCTGGCGCTCTCTTTTTCTTCTGTAATGGTTTACAATTATCTCCCTTCTATCCTCAACAATACGTGTGAAAGGAGCTGCCACTTCCAATAATTCCCAGTCCTGAAACCTTCCTGTAATTTTCCCTGTGTTCCCTGATATCTCCCTTCCAGGAAAGAAGGAACCCGGAGTGTGTTCCCTGTTTGCAGGAAATGTTTATTAACATTTAAATGTTTATTAATATATTTACATCATTGATCCCGTTTGCTCAGGGTGGGAGGGGGCACTGCACAGACCCCGCTCACACACATCTCTAATCAAGTGAATCAGTGATCAAATTGTCACTGAAGTTATAAAATTATAAAATTAAAACAAAAAAAATTATAAATTTTCCACTGAAGTTTTGGCAGCCAATATTTGAGTGTGTGAATGCAAGAAAACAAAGTTTTGAAGGTTTCCCTGTAAGAAACTCATAAGTGTGACAAAACATCTTAGGCTGGAAACTCTCCAAGTGAGAGTTCTCCAAGTGGTGCGGGTTTTAAAAGCCTCGTTTTCTGATTTTAATTGGGACACTACAAACTCCAGTTTGGGACCTGCAGGAAATGAGGACTCAGCACCTTGGGAGGACTGGTCCCTGATCAAACAGCGCTGGGCTCATTGAAATCATTCTCTGTGCTCATGACACCATGCCATGCTTTTCAATCCCAAGGTTGTTTTTTGTATTTAGTATAAAGGTCATGTTAGGATTAAAAACAATGAGCAGCTCACAGCATGTCCAGTGACCCTGTGAGAGGAATGGTAACGCATTTCACAGTAAAATCTACGTGTGCTGAGCACAGAGCTGTGGCCAAGAAGTGGAATTTTCTAATTACGTAGTCATTTTGAGAAGGAATGTGCTTGTTAGAACCAGGCCAGGTGTGCACTTGTGATGGGAGCTGGGGAGGCTGTGTAATTACACACCTTGCATAATATAAAGTTTACAATAGCCATACAACTGATGCAGCAAGATGTAAATACAGCGAGTTAAAGTGTCTGAAAGGACACCTGTAATCTAGCCTACAGCTAGTACAATTACATTTGAAACAGTCTTGCATTAAGATTTATTAGTGTTAAAGTTGTCACTATTCTAAAACAAAAAAAGGGGAAATACTTCAGAAAATTTCAACAGTATCTTTTCAATGAGAAATGAAAGTCATTTGAGGAATCTTCCTGTAGTTTCCTGAGAAGTCACATTGAAATCACATTTCTTCAAATATTTTTTGATTCAATAATTATGCAGTAGTTTTCAGTAAATTGGTTTTATATTAGTAAAGGAGTTGCACAGTGTATGTGTCTGCCCAAAAGATCACCAAACTTTTGCCCCTTTGCAACAAATTTAAAAAATCAGGGCAAATTTAAAGAAGGATAGAAGAGGGGGGAAAGAATAATACTTCTACATTAGAGGATGCTGGGATTATGGCAGTTTGCAAAGCACTTCATTTGCAGGGCTTAGAGATTTAAGGTGAGAGAGATCAGCAAGATTTCTCCAGAATTAGTGAAAATGTTCCTTGTAAAGGAGTTGTTCTCCACTCAGCAGCGCGGGGTGACCCCTGGCACAGGGACAGAGGGTCAGAGCCTCGCTGGGGGTTTGCACCATTCCTGTCCCCAGGTGCCCAGCTGGGCTGAGATGCAGGAGGGCTCCTGCTGTCACCTGTGCCCGATGCTGCTGCCCACGCAGGGACTCCTGCAGCGTCTTGCTGCCACCCTGGGCGCCCCAGAGGAGCCCTGAACCAGGAGTGAGGAGGTGACTCAGGGCCAGGCAGGGCCCAGGGAGGTGCTGGGACAAGCAGAGGGGCTGGGAGTGCCCGCTGTGCCACAGCCCTGCCCGGGCAGGTCACCCCAACTCTGGGCCACCCCACACCTCGAAATGCCACACCTGTGTGTGTGTGTGTGTGCAGGTGTGTGATGCATAAACATGAGGGCTCTTTGCATCAGCAAGCAACACCTTGGGAGAGGCTGCCAGGGCAGTGCTGGGATAATTCTGTGCTCTCCTTGTCACTGCAGGCCGTGGGTGTGCATCGAGGACCTCCTGTCTTGTTTTACTGCCCCTGCTCTTGCCCTCCTCCCATCCCAGCAGATTCACTGGCATGCTCAGTTTGCTGTAGGCTAAGCAGCCCCCACCCCTGCCTCCCTTCAGCCACAAAACTTGGATGTGCTCATTATAAAAAAGGGAAAAAATGAGTCTGTTTGTCTGATGGAGTTTACTGCTCAGCTTTCCTCGTCTGTTTGCTGCTGCTTTGTGAATAATAGAACAAGCCTCCAGGACAGGAACTCGGAGCGAGCGATGCTCTCAGCATTATTTCCTCCTCTGGCTGCTTGAGCCACCCAGCAGCTTTCCATGCCTCGAGGTAGGAAAAGGAGCCGTGTGCTGGTGACCCATCGCAGGCACCGGTGACAGCGCCAGGGGCTGGTGCAGGGGAAGGTGTGTGCCGGAGGGCTGGACTAACCCGAATAGAGGCTCCGAGCGTTCCCGGCAGTGGTTTGCGGGGAGCAAAATCGCTGTGCCCGTGCAGAGCAGCCTGGCTGTGGAGCACAGCGCAGGGAGGAGGTGGGAGTCAGTGCCAGGTGTCTGCAGAACAGATCCGAGTGACCTGCGTTTATTTATCTCCGAGCTGCGCCTTCCACCGGGCCCGGGAGCGATGGTTTAGCGATGGGAGGGAGCGGAGCAGGGCAGGGGGTGAGCGGTGCCCAGGAGGCTCAGGAAACCCAGGTGCCCTGAGAGACCCGTTAGCGGCATTTCCAGGGCTCCAGGAGCTCAGGGGATGGGAACTTGGCTGCTCTGTTTGATCGCGATCCATATCCAGCAAAGCGGAAAAATGACAAACAAAGGGATCTTTTTGCTCATAATTTAGAAGGAAGTGTAAAATCTGGTGTGACAAGTTTAGTAAAATAAAGGCGCAGGAAAGAGCCCTTCAGTGCTCGCATGCATTTCATGAAGAAGAGCAGTTCATCTGGGCTCTGACCATTGCCTTGTAAATTTAGGAAAATAACTATTTTGCAAACAAGTGATTCTTTGAATCTTCCTTATTATCACAATAAATTAAATCATCTTTCTTTCTATTTGAGCACAGTTTTTGAATTGAATGTGACTGACACGTAGGCAAATAACCTTCAAGAAAGAGCAAAGATTTGTTGGGAAAGGTGAAAGCAGAGAAACATGAGAGAGAAATGAGGACTTTGTAGTGGAAATATGGAAACCTGCAGAGAAGGGAGCTGGCAGGAGGATTTGTACAAAGCTTTGTGAACCATCCTTGCTCTTTTGACCTGCACTAAACACTTCTTCCCATCAGTGCTCATTGTCATTTTGGCTTCATCTTACAGAAATTAGATTGAAAATTTAAAATGAACAATTAGCAGCGTATAACTACCACTGGAGGAAGATTGTAGTGGTGATGTGCAAAATAGCAACTTCCCCCTCACCAGTTGCACCCATGTTAAAATCGTGGCTGATTTTTATGTGAACTTTGCCTGCAAGGGAGGGACCTTCATCGTGTCTGAGTGTGGAGAGTAGAGCAAGGACAAATTAATTTTTTTGTTTGGTTTTTTTTTTTTTTGGAAGAGATAAAAGCTCAGAAATATTGCTGTATTTGTGAAGAATATTCCTTGCTGTGAGAACTAAAGGGCTTAGTCTGTTAAGGTTTTTAGGAAGGGAGGTGACCTGGTTGCATGTCTGAGTGCCTCCAGGGCACAGCATGCAATATATGTTTCTAATCTAGTGAAGAAAGACATGGGAAGAACCAAAGAGTGGAGGAGAAACCCATTAAGTTCACTTTAAAAGTAAATCATCAAGTAACAGGGCATTGAGCCTTGAGGGGAAGGAATTATGAAGTGAAATAACAGTTTCTCATCTCAATCAAGATATTATTCTAAAGGAAGGGTTTTATTCAAACATAGATAATTGGATTTAAAACAGATTACAACAGATAAGGGAAAGATCTTCAAATTCAGGGGTGGCCTGGTGGCCCAGCGTGGCTCTCTGGCTTTCCTTAGTTGTTGTCTTAAATAAATTAGAGGCATGTCAGGTTGGAATAGCAGAGCTCTGACTCTCTTCCTTTGCCCACTCTGACTCATGCAATCTCTGTGAAGATATCTCTGTCGGGAGGGTGGCAAGAGAATGCCGGGTCTTTGGTTTACCAAACCTGTCACACTGTATTTTACATTCTCCTGTACAAGAAATTGAAATCTTACAGTTGTGGCTGGATTCCAGTCCCTTTACATCATTTAGGTGGATAATTTGTTCCACTGTGTTTTTTCTTTCTTCTCAGCTGTACTTTCCCTTTGAAGCCTCCAGCTACTGGGTTGGGGAGGTAAATTACAGTCTGTCTTAGGCCTGAATTGTGCCTCTTGTTTCAATTTTTGGAGCTCACATCATGGATTCATCCCAGATTTGCTTGCATTCAGAGGATTAAATAACTGGGACCCCCTTTCACAGAAGCTGCTGTGTGAAAATTGTTATGATACCTAAAAAATGATCTTTTAGTACTTCCTTTCTTGAGGCTACAGGAGAAACAATGCTTTCTCTGTGTCATTAACTGCAAAAAAAAAAAAAGAGAAAAGTACTTGCTCAGTTTTCACCATTTGCACTCCTTGGCTTGATGTTGCTTCTTTGGTGTGTGTGCAGGTTCATTTTTGCTCTCTGTGGTGACAGATAGAGACACCTGTGTGAGAATTTGGCCCTAAGTACTCATCACAGAATCACAGATGTCTGTCTTCATCAGGGAAATATTCTGGTGACAATGTCGATGGTCATAGCAAAGCTCTGTAGTGAGAGGTATAAAGGGGATTCCTTCAAGGATTTTATGGATATGGATTTTTTTATTTTTTGTTTTATCATATATCCAGTCAAATCTCACTTGACTTTGAAGCATCTGGAGTCTAAAACATTGGTGAAATCATAATGAAGGAAAAAAGCAGCTTTGAGAAATTATGGGTATTTTCACTCCCTGAGCTGCCCTGGTTTCCACAGGCAGTTCATCCTTTTTCCTGGCCACTGTCTTGGAAAGTTTTTAACCCGTCAGATACCTCTGATGGATCCATCAAAAATGGAGAAGGTGAAAACTGACCCTTCTGATATTTTAAAAGAGGAAAACCAGGGGAAACTCTTCCCCTTTTTAGAACTGAGCTGGAAGGGTAAAACCCTCTGAGTTTTCTTTTCTTGTAAGAGAAGGTGACTTGTGCAGCTCATCCTCATGTCAGGCTGGGGAGCTGCAGAGTGTCCTCATCATCTGCTCAGTGTGAACATCTCCTTAATTCTAATTAATGCCTGTTTGGGATGGACACCTGCAATCCAAGGGCTGGATTTTTAAACTGCATCATCGTGTTCTCCATCTGTATTTCTGAGGAGATGCTCTGGACAGATTTATACCATTGATGCTTTTTTTTTTTTTTTTTTTTTTTTTTTTTTACATTTTTTTTTTGTCTTGCACATATTTAGATTCTCTGTGTCCTAAACACAGACATATTTAGAAGAAATAAAAATGTAAATGAAGAACTGGTTTGTGTTTGGTTAACGAACAGAGCAGGAAGTGGGGATGTGCAAATGCCCAGCAGGCTCAGGGCTTAAACCTCCTCCCTTTAATTTTTACAATGGGTTCTCAACATCCAGTATAAATAAAACTCAGCAAATTATTCCTGGTGCTGTGCTCGGTTGTCCAATCACACACTCCTTTATTTCTTATTATATTCATACTGCTTGAAAAGCAATTGAGGCAGCTGGGAAAGTGCTGTGTGAGATGCAGAGGAAGTCTGAACCACCAGGAATTAAAATGTTAATCTGCACAGTGTACGAGTCACATAACCAGGAAGTTATTATTTTAATCAATTCAGAAAAGTGTCCCAGACCTGAAGGAGAAAGTTAATGTAAAAATTAGAAAAGAAACCTCTCGAAACCATTATTGGTGGTGAAACAAAAAAAGAATTCATTATGTATTTAATTGTGGTGGAACTTGGTGTGGAAAGAGTCTTAAATATTGATCATATTGAGGTGTCTCCTGTACATGTGACAGGAGATGGGATGAGATCCCAGTGAAGAATTTAGTAATGAAATATTGTCTCTGCTGTAAAGAGCTTGGAGCTCAAATTATGTTAAGTTTTCAGCAGAAAAGTCATTACAGGCGAGAACAAAACACTAAAATCTCTGCAGAGTTGGAGTTTAGATGAGTGTGGTGGACCTGGGGTGGGTCAGTGGCAGGTGTGGTAAAGAGCTCCAAAGGGAAAGAGGGATTGGGTCAGATAATCAATACAAATATTCTGTTCTATTGCACACACTGGTATCTGGTGTCCCTCAGACCCACCACAGTCACCCCCACGTGTCTGATCTGAGTGCAAGAAGTTGCTAAATATCAAAATTTTGCATGTAGGAAATCTATTTGGGAAGCCCTGATTTAGTCCTGCCACTCCAGCAGCTGAGTTTGATATTGGACTGGACCAGGAGATACAGAATTCACCCTGGAGCATCTTAGAGAAAGAAAGAACAACGTGACCCAGCAGTGGCAGGTTGGCCCTGCAGAGCCTTTGAGGCACCCAGAGTCGTGCTTCCAGTCCCACCAGTGAGCAAAACCAGGAGCTTCTGGAAGAGAGAGGTTCCTGGGGTGGGGTGGGAAAAATATCACAGGAAAAGGAACTAAAAATTTAAAAATCCCTGCTGTGGATTTGGCAGGCGACAAAGGAAACCAAACTGGCTGAAGGAAAACTTTTGTCAGAAGAATTTTCTGTACAAAAACATGGTTTTAACCAAACCTTGGCATGGTCCGAGTGACTTTACCCCCTGCTCCCTTACAGAATAGTGATGGTCTTGATGAAATTTTATTCAAAGAAATTAGGAGTGAGATTTTAAATTTCAGAGCAGCTTTTTCCTTAGAACATTTATATTAAAAAAGGGTAAAACAGTCAACACTGAGCCACCACTTCTCCATTGAAACAAAATACCTTTTAGACTGAATAAATTGAAGTTTTGCCCTGAAATATTTCACTTCAAGTTCTGTTGCTGTTGATACTTTGTATTTTTTCCCTGATCCCAGATTACTGTTATTTTGCTTAACTTACATGTTTTACCTTATAAAAAGTGTTTTATCAACAAGCTTTATTCAGAAACTGATTTAGCCCAGCAGAGCTGAAGCACTGCACAGCACCAGTGTGCAAGGAAGCTTGTTCTTGAATTTGCCTTTTTATTTTCACTCTTGCTCAGATCTCTCAATGCAGCAGCTTCAAAATGTGCATTTCTGAAAGCATCCAGAATGGGATGGAAAGGGCACTAGGAATCAGTTTAATGTGGTTTTTTAAAGAGGGATCCCTGCAGTGGGTGCTGTGGCAGAGCTGCATCGTCGTGGTAGGTGGTGTAATTTAGGATTGGAGGTTGGTGCCCAATCTTATCCCCCAGCTGTTAGCAGCTGTATTTGGTTACATTTTCCATGGGATTTCCTTCCTGCCCCTCCTGCAGCTCAGAATTATTGGTCTCTCACTGCCGGGCCAGGCTTGCTCAAGCACGAAATGTGCAGCAGCAGGGTCAGACTTGTGCCATCACCTGTGATCAGTCACAGCCCTTCCAAAGGGGCTGCAGCTCAGCGTGCAAACACCTTCTGTGCATTTAATGAAGGATTCTCTGGGCTTGGAAAGCACCTTCAAATCCAGGATTTTCAACAAGCTCCTCAATTGATTTCCTTGTGCAAAAGGCACGTGCAATTCTTGCCTGTTAAAAGCACACCAAACATCAGCGCCTCCCTGGGATTCTGAGGCGTCTTCTGCTCATTTCTCGAGTCAGTGTTCTGTGATAGGTTGGGATGTTGTGTTATCCATGTCAGAGGCCAGACACAGCTCTCAGAGCCTCGAGGGGAAGGTGACAGGCATCAAAGTAGGTCTGCAAGGACCTCGTGCAACCCCTGGGCTACTCGTTGTGCATCCATGCTTTAACAGGAAGCTTTCTTTGTTCCGAGATTTACATCTTGTTTTCTGCAGCAGGCTTTGTTTCTGCTTGAAGAATTCTCCTTCTCCGTGGTTAAAAAGTCTCTTCGTGCTTGCTGCTGGCTGTGCAATGCCCGGTGAATGAGTTTTGATAATTTCTGTTGGGATTAATTAATTAATTGCAAATGTCCCCAGGCTAAATTGTGAGCTTGCATGTCAGGATGCTGTACATAATCAACAAAATCACTCAGGGGCTTGACATTATGGAGGTTACATGGAGATTGTGAGAGGAGCACATTCATTCCGTATTAGTCAAAACTTTCTATATGTTATTTATAGAACAGCTCTTCTTTTATGAATTCTCAGAGTCAGAAGCAGAGATTTCAGATTAAGAAATGTAATAATAACAGAAGAAAGGAGATAATTCCACTAATTGATCCTATTTGATGAAGTTGCAAAATGTTTGAATAGGATGATTTATAATTTTAATGGGAAGTAGGACTGGAATAAATAAATGAAGATCTATAATAACATCTCAGGTTAGATGGAGCACTGCTCTCCCAAATGAATGAGCACTAATGAAGCATTCTATGAACTTCTAGAGACTGGCTACACCAGCCAAGTGAAGGGCACAGGATGCATTATAAAGTCAGAGAAACATCTTTAATTTGGATGTTATCACCACCAACTGACCCATGAGAATAAACAGTGCACGAGGCACATAAAAAGCATTTTTCAAATCTATAAACCTGAACATTTTGGCTTCTGTCCTGATCCTAGATTATTGGGTTATGCTTTTTTTTTTTTTAATTTAACTGACATCTCCTGCCTTATAAAAAGCCTATTCAGAAGCTGCGCTGAGCCCAGCAAAGCTGAGGCAAACCCAGCTACACAAAGGCTTTGTGATGAAACAGGAGACAGATTTCCCAAACGTCTTCTATCCGTATTTTGAAATCATCAGTTTAAATCCCCTTGGCAATGAGAGCATTGTTGCTTCTGCTGGATTCACTGCTTTTCATGCACTTGGTAAAGTGATCTTGTTGGTTCAAGTAAGTGCTTATGGTTTTGATCCATAGTAGGTGGAATTTTTGGGGGATTTTTGCTATTAGTGAGTGCAGCTCCTGGGTCTTAAGCCTGCAACAGTTGGAGACCCAGTATGTTCCCAGTCAGTCACCAGTTTTCCCCTGAAGGCCTGGGAATCCCCATCAGGCTGGCTGCCTTTCCCTGATTTATTTTAACTCTTCATCAAAGCAGATTCTGAACTTCCACTTTGAGCGCTCAACAACGTGGCCTAAGATTTCTCAGACCTTGTGTTATTTACGTTTCTGGCTGGATATTTTGGTTGCATAATCAGGTGCACATGGAAATCTGGTGTGCAGCAAAACACTCTGAGCGTGCTTGAAAACGCAGCACCGGCTTGGAGAGGCTGGACAGCGTTTAAAGGTGATCTTTGCTGTCAATTTAGGGTTTTTAAGGATGTTGCTGTAATAACAGCACCAGCAAAACTCTGCCTGGTTGAGTTGAAAAATGTGCTCCAAGGAAGCAGCTTTGCCTTGGCCTTTGATAACTATGTTTTGTTAAAAAGGAGTGTAAAATAGTAATGTGAAAGCAGGTTTTAGTCAGCTTGTGGATGTTCTTTCCTCCCAAGCACTTGACTGTCCAAAGCATTATGGATTGGTGGGAAAAATGCAACTGTGTGTGGTGTTCACTAGAACTGGCCAGTTGTGCCTGCATTTATTTGATTTATATTTATAATTATCTCTTATGCATGTGGAAATGCAGACGTGTACTGCGAGTGTGTTGGAGCATACATTTCACTAAATCAAAAGAAGTTTATGTAAATAGATGCCGTAGTAAAATCTGCTGTTAAAATCCAGCACAGAGACAACATTACTGGATATTCTCCAGAGATGTTGGAGCTCCAGAATGCAGCAGCACAGCTTGATCTCCCTTTTAGCTCTCTAGAATTTGTATTTCAGCAGTCAGGGCCTGGACAAGCAGCAAGGGAAGGAAAGAGCTGCCCCTCAGCTCCTGAGGTGTGAAAGGGCTGGAACAGCATCAGGGATTCCCAGGAATGGGAGGATGCTTCCAGCCCAAATAATGCAAAAGGTGGCCATAAAACTGCCTCCAGAACGCTTGTGGGATAGACATCCCTGCAGCATCCTCTGAAATCCTCCTGGTAAATCCTCCTGATAAACGCTGATTCCCAGTGGATTTTTGGGATTGCTCTCTGCCTCATTACTGATTTAAGAGTATAATCTTTGATTATTCCTGATCTTTCGTGTTTTCGCTTGGCCCACAGGACCATGGGGGACTGGAAATGTAACCTGCCTCTGTTTGGTCCAGATCTGGATCCCTCTCATGGCTGGGCCCTCACTCTTTAATCAGTTCCTCTTTACAAAATCCCATCTTCAGTCTTCCACTGGGTGGGTTGTATTTTTGTTGTTTGTTTTGTTTTGCTGGTTTAGGTTTTTTTAATTTTTTTTAAATTTACTGTTGGACTTCATCTGGTACAAAGGTTTAAACTACAGAAGTAATTTAAAATATTGTGGCATTTCCTTTCTTAATTAATCCCAACTGTTTTCCTTGGTAGTACAGAAAGTATCAGTATTTGATGAGGACGTTTTGCCTTCATCACTGGGGCAGTGGATTCTTCCTGCCGAGTCTGTAAACAGCAGACAAGCCGCAGAGTTCAGCCTTCACGTTCTGGTTTTCATTAAGCCCAGACTAGAGGAGCACCCAGCTGTGTCTTCCTGTAAGGTCTGTCAGTCTTCCAAAGCTTGTTAACATGCTAATATAAAAGGAAATAGGGCTGACTTCAAGGAATTTACAACTAGTCTTAAACTTCAAAGAGTAGAGCTACATCTGTTCAATACAACAACAACAACAACAAAAATCCTATAATAAAAGTTCTGTTAGCCACGAGAACGGATCCGAGTGCGTTGAACGCTTCAGCCGTGGTGCAGGATGCCACATATTTTGCTGCAAGTTGCAACACAAAGCCTCCTGCAGTTGAGAAATTTTGTTCATAGCTGGTAGGTTCGATCAGAGACAAGATAAATTGCTGTCCAGCCCACAATTAGGATATCAGGCACGAAGTCGTCAATCTCTCCTTCCCTGAACCTGTTTTCCGTGTAAATGTTTGCAGTGGGGTGGTGGGTCAGGTTTGAACGGTAGGCAGCATTCTCAGGTGGCAGGAATTGGAAGGACTCCTATGACTTCGAGGGGAATTACTGAGCATCTGAGCAGCTGGCCCAGGCTGAGGAAACACCTGCAGTGTCGTCTGAAGGCATTCAAACAAGGTGGGACACATTCTGTGCATTTTCCTGGAAAAGGAGAGCGTGGCAGCCAGTGGGAGGGACCTCTTCAAACTGGAGAATGGCTCTGTGCTGTCCCTCAGGGCTGGCAACTGGATCTGCAGGAGGGCTTGCAGAAATGGGGCAGAGATGCTCCCCCAGTCTCCAGGGATTTGAGGATCAGGGACTTTGTGAATTAGCATCAATATAATTTATACCAAGAAGCAATCAATTTATTTTTCCTCTCCTCGTTTTCTTGCTACATCTCTTCTTTAGTTAAATGGATAGCGTGAAAGATTCACTGAAAACGCCTCTTTCCCCCATGGAGGGCTCTCTGCTCCTGGTGGAGCCTACAGGATATTTCAGGCCTTGCAGAAACATGGTGAGAAGAGGTTCTGCATCCCTCAAGTTCTCAGATGGGAACACTTAATCCGTAGTGGGAGTAAATTACTGCCTTTATCACCTGTGGATCAGATTTATGATAAAGGTAAAACACCTCAGACCCTCAATAACGTACCATTATTCTGATGTTTGAAGGATTTCCTTTAAACTTCTCCTGGAGAAGGCTAAAAAATTTGAATGCACAGGAAGGGTTGTTGCACAGCTGAGATAATTATATATTGAATGGCTTTGGCAGGGACCCTGAGCAATAAATGTGTCAGATGACACATCCCGGAGTCATTTGAGGAGATTTCTTCATGGGGTAATCTTTTTAATCAGGATTGAACTCTTCATGTCAAGGAACTATAAGAATTTGTGTGTATTCACTTGACCTCAAAATTGGTTGCTTTGGTCACTCAGAAATATTAAAAGCGACTCAATGCAGGGATTTAAAACAAATTTAAAAAGCGCAAAGTAGCGTATTAAACTCTGCTGTTATTCACACTGTTCCTTCTCTGACAGCTTGTTAAAAATGTTGGGGGAATAGGTGCTGCTGTTATACTTTCGTTATTTGGTGCTAATTAGAACAAAGTTACACAGAATCAAGGGTGGTTTCTCGAGGGAGCTGATGGTTTCATTGGAATTAATCGAAACCGCAGCCCCCAGTGGTGCAGGAAGCCGTGGGGAGCAAAGGCCCACGCTGAGATTCACTCACCAATGTGCTCTGTGCTCTTGCAAAGGGAGCTGGGGCTGCATCCACACTGGGAAAGCACAGGCAGGAAGATTGAAGACCTGGATGGCTGGGCTGGACCCAGAACCAAGCACAGCCATGTCCAAATTACATTTTCCAGCTTGGAAAATGCAGAGATGTGGATGGCAACAGGTTGTGTATCAGCCCTGCTGCTGTGTCCAGAAATAAGGTTTGCAAAGCAAAAACAGCTGCTCAAATATCCCATAAACTGATTTCTACAGTTATTTCCCTCGTGCCTTTATGCCACTCATGGCTGCAGTTTCCATCCTCGGTTCACCTGGGAGTTCTCTCATGTGTAGGAATTTCTGTTCCTTCTGCTGGCTCACGTTGGTCCTGTCAACGCTCACCGGAAAATAACCCCCCTGCAAAACACAAATAAAACAGTTCACATGTAAAGAAACAAATTGCCCCATAAAGCCTTTGTTTCTTTGACAGCAAATCTGGGCATTCAGGCAGTGATGTGCCATTTTTTTCAATGTTCTTGAAAATCCCATTTTAAGAGGGGAAAAAATGATGGGAAAGGCTGCATCAGTCTCGTTAAATTCCAGGGGATGGAGCTAAACATGATATGGTGTGTATCTATTGCCTTCTGCCAAAAGCACCTCAATTTTGTCAGAGAGAAATGGCAGGAGACACTGTGCCATAAGCTGATAAGGTCATATTAAATCAGCTGTCCGTTGAGTCTCACATATTTTAAATATAGACATCCCCTGAGGGGGTTGTGTTCAGACCCTGGCACAGCCAGCACATAGGTGATGGCTGACAAGCACAGCAAATCAGCTAGAAGGAAACCACACTTTTATCTTTTTTTTAAATTTTTTTTTAGGAGGGGTGGGAAGTGTGCAATTTAAACAAAAAGCTCAAGATGACATCATTTGGAATGATGATTATGTGGCATTATGAGTGTTTGTAGCAGCGACAGAGATCTTTGCAGTGAAGGCTTTGAGGTGAGGGGTTTGTAGCCCAGATGAGGCACAGGAACACAACAGGGATTTGGGAACAGCCCCCTTCCCTGCAGGAGTAATGAGCAACAGCAGGAAAACAGGGAATTAATGTTAAAAAGGAAATCAAGTTCCACAGTCAAGTTATTAAAATTATCATAGAATTTGCTTTGGAAAAAAAAATTGTTGCTTAATATAGCCTTAAGAATCTGGCACATTCTTGATGATGTTAATCCATCTGCTGACATTTCATCTCCCTCTTATTGGTTTTGTTTCCAGTTTTTTGATACCTCCAGCATTTTAGATGTTATGTTATTGAAGTCGTGGGTCTTGTAGAAAACAAATTACTCCATAGACTTAATTGCACCCATCTCATTCTTTATCTTGTTGAGGTGAATTTCTTATCTGCATTTCATTGTGGAAAAAAAAAAATAATCTGTGATAGGAAACAAACATACAAAAAGGGAGCAGGAGTTGATCACCTCTTGCCGTTTTCCCAAGAGCAAAATTAACAAGATAAGGCGTTTTTACCTGTCAGGTATTATCTAAAGCCCAAATATTCTGGGCCCTGGGTAGACCTGAGGAAACCCTGTGCTTTTGTGGCAAACTATAAAAAAAAGGTTCCTATCTGTATTATTTAGGGAGTTAAGTTTGAGCTCTCTGGGAAAACTTGCTTGGTGGAGAAAGATGGTATTAGAGGGAGCTTGGTGAATTTATCATGCTGGAATGTGAAACTGAAGAAGGAATACATTTGAACTGATAATCTAAGATTCCAGTTTCACTCTCGTGATTTCAAATTTTGACTGAAAGCATCTTAGTTTTCCAGACTTTGATCCCTTTTCCCTTACTGCCACCTCTGTGCTAGAATTCCTATAGAACTCCCAGATCTATTTTACCGGTACAATACTTTGAGTGTTGTGGTTTTGTGTTTTTTGATGCTTTTGGGTTGGGTTGGTTTTTATTCTTTCGGTAGCTGCCGCATTGTTTTAGACAGAATAATTCGAGGAGCCGGCAGATGCATGGCGTGTGTTGTACACAATTCTCAAGGTGTTCCAGATTCCCTCTTTAAACAAGCATGTGCTTGTGTGCAGCTCTGCTCGTGGAGCTTTGTGGTTGATGTCTGTAAGTTATTCCGCTCGATGATGAATACACGGATTCGCTGCTGGAATTAGCGGAGTGTGTGGATCAGGGAAGTCAAGGCAGGAGGGGAATCTGCGGGGAAAACCCAATTGAGTGGCTTACCTGAGACTTCTGAAGTAAGTTCCTTAATTTCTTTGTGTTTTCTCTCTTGCTGCGAGGTTTTTCTTTGTTTGTACGTGTTTAATTAGTATCTCAAAAGCATATGCAAACGAGCTGTCTGGCTAAAGATTTTGGAGCACACGGGAGTGGATGAAAGTGGTTGAGGAATACAAAGGAGCACCTACAGGGAAAACGTGCTTCTACCTCCTGTCCCTTGGTTGCCAACTCCAACCCGGCTCTGCTGAAGCCAAATCTAAAACTTTTTGTGGCCAGGCTTTCACCTGAGGTTAAAATAGAATTTGACCAGGCTCCAGCTCCTCAGTTGGTTGTAGAGTGTCCCACAAAGGTTGCTGAGCTGCTTGGTGGGATGTGTCCACAGCCTGAATTACACTGTGGGGTGGTTCCCAGCAGTAGGATGGCCAGGAGGCACTGCTAAATCTGGCCCTCAGGAAAACTGGCGCCCTGCATGTTCCACACAGGTTCTCCCACTCCCTTACAGTCAGAAAATGCTGAATTAGAAAGCTGTTATAAGATCCAGCTTTGTTAGAGAAATGTATTAAGATAACGGGGAATTCAGGGATTTATTCACCGGATGGTAGTGGATGAATGGTGTCTGTTTTCTGTGCATGAATTGTAATTGACTTTATTATGAAGTTCTCAATGTATTCGTTATTTGAGCTGATTTCCTGATTCATTCTTTGTCAGTGGATTGGCTGCCAGCACTTCATTGTGGCTTTCCAACATTTAAAATTTCAGCTCTTTGTAATGGGTCTCCAAGTCACATGGTGTTCTTTTTCCTGGTTGGGAAAGGAGTCGATGCAAATACTAAAAATGAACATGAATTTAAAATCCACTTTTAAAAACACCTTTAAAGTACAGTATTTTTGGGCAGAACTTGTCTCAGTGCAACAATCTCAAAACCTGTTCCTTTTCCTTGTCCTGATCAAGCAACATACCAAAGCCTTGAGTGACACGCAGGTTTTTGCTCTGGTATTTGCACAGATTGATGTGTAGGAGCCCACTTGAAGAATCAGGTTGGAAGACAACTTGAATGCAGCGAAACAGAATATTCACAGGCTTATTTGCAGCTTTCTCTCACTTCTAATAATAAGTGTAAGTGTGGATCACTTGAGCTGTCTCGCTGTTGCCAGGTCTCTGCAAGTTCTTCAGGGATTTATTTCTCTCTGTCTCCAGGGCTGCCTGTTGGAAAACAGGAGGCTCTCGGGCTAAATTCGCCTTGCACACGTACAGGGTTGATTTCTTATCACGTAATCGAGTTGTGACTCAAGACCAAATGCAGCCCACACTCAGTTATCTGACCCTCAGGAGTTCTGCCTTCCTCTGCACGGTTCTGTGGGCTGACAGCACTAGGATATTCTCTTGTCCTCAGGTTTCTCTTCTCCTTGCTGTAGATTTATGCACAGGTAGAATTTCTAGGCATAAAGCATGTGCTGTAAAAGTGAAATAGAAGTTGAGCTCCTTGGTGTTTGTATCAGCATCCTGAGACAGTGTTCATCCTGATTTTTCAGCTCCTTCATGAGCTGATCAGCTGAGTCCGTGTGTTCGTGGCTGTAGAGGAAGACCTTGGGATCTGAAACACTTCAGGATAAATTGCTATATTCCTCCATTTATAGGTCAGGAAAGGCGTTTTTGTGAAGTAGGATGCATAAAGCTTTGTCTAGCTCCTGATTTTGGCACAGAAATTAAAATGCAATGAACCCTTCATAGAATTAAAGAGTTGGCAATGCTTTTCTGCTGCATATGTGTAATTGTCAGCTGAACTGGATGGAGGGTTTTGATATTCAGAGCCATAAAACCAGTAGCTTGAGCATTTCCAGTTCATGCATCTGTGTCTCACCTTCCTGTCAGCGTCACGGTACTTTGGGAAACTGAAGCAGAGAAGAGGCTGAGGCTCTGAAGATGACTGTGGTAGTCAGAGGTGGTGTGAAGCACAATATTCATGCTCTGGGCATTACCCATCCATGTTAATTCTGGGATCTCCTGCCCCATCAGTGATTTGTGGGATGTCAGCAGATCCTGGGAGGCAGGAATGAGCCCCATGTCCACACAGAGTGATGACTGAATACAGCAAAGCTTTTGTGTGTGCACTTCACGAGGAGTCACTCACTGACCATTTTTATTAACAGGAAAAATTTTTCCATCAATGAGAGTAAACCAAGCAAGCTTTGATTAGAGAAATTTTCAGAGGATGAAAATAGTTTAGAATATATATTCATGGTGGTTTCTTTGGCGTGTCAGAACACTCATTGCCGTTTTTTTTCTTGGTATTCAAAATGCTGGAGAAGAAAGGAACTGAGGAGGCAAAGCCTCTCAGAAGGGTTTCACACTTTAAGTGTAGATATTATTATCAATCTCAATTTTAAGAGGTGTTCCTCAGTCCTTTTTTTTCTGAGGGACACAGGATTAGAGCCAATCTCCAGTAATTTCTGTCCCTAAAAATGGTTTATTTATTTCATATACAGATGGAGTGTGAGAGAGTTCAGGGAGATCTGAAATTCCCCCCTGCACAGGCTCTCACTGTTAGGACGAAAGTCTCAATTTCAGAATAGTCCCAGGTGCAGGATCCTCTCTCCTTCGAAGATTTTCTTCTCTTCCTACTCTAACTGGTCCTACTTGTCTTAGTGTAAATATTCACCTGAACTCTTTCTATAAACGAAGGAAAGAAATCCATGACAAAGCTCTCTCGGCACCTTTTATTTTTTTTTAATAAGAATATGGTTAATTATCTTTAAAATCTGCTGAACAATTAAAGCCATTCCCATAAACAGCCCAGGCACTCCTCCAGCCCCCGTGCATTAACAGCATCGTGCAGCACCTTATGTGAGCAACACAGCTCCCAAAGATGTGCAGGTTGGCCCAGCAGACCAGTTGGTAAAAATCCTACATCCCTCTTCTTGCTGAAAATGGCTCTCTGAGCAATTTCAGAGAGTTGATCATTTGCTCAAACAGCTTCTGAAGCGGCTCTCGGGGAGGAGAAAATCTTTACATTTGCTAGATAATGCAAGGACTAACTCAACCAGCCCTGTCCACTTTGCAGATGGAGGAAGTGAGGCATAACAAGAGTTTTTTTCTTCAAGTTCCAGCAGTGAGCTGGTGGCAGAGGAGGGAGGGAAGCCCGGCTGCAGGGGTTGGGAGCTCTGTGCTCCGGTCTCTCCTGGGTGCTCCAACTGCAGCGTTTCTCTTCAGCCAGGAAATGTTGGCCCTACAATGCCACATTTTATAATATATATAGAAAGTGTGTGTATTCATATATATAAAAGGTAGGAGGATTTTTTTCCATGTTAAATTCATAGGTAATTTACATAACTAATTTGTAAGCCAAAGTGTAAATGATGCTCAGCTGAAGTGACCATTTTGACAAGCAAGTGCAAACATTGTCAGAACATTGGCAGATCTGCTTTGGACAAGACTGAGCTTGACAGCTTTTTCTGTGTTCATCTGGATTTTCTGGGGGGGCAGCAAGGGGGGACTGCGTTTTGTTTTCTTTTAAGAGCTACTTGAGATTATAGCATTTTAATGGTCTCGTTTTTTTACATTTTCCATCGAGCGATGTCATTTAAGATATTAAAAAAGCTGGCATGAAAACCAGAAAGCTGTGAGGGATTTTTTTTCTGTGCTTTTTGTGCCCAATGCTGTTTAAACAAAACTATTGTGAAATGTGGAATGCTCTCAAACATTTGACATAATAATTCAGCTCTGGTTAAAGATGATGACTTAAAGAAAGCTTGCAAGACCCCTTACACCAAAGCCAGATAAGGATTACAGGGATTGGGAGTGGGGAGATCAACATTTTAATATCCCAGAAATATATGCAAGGTAATTTTGGTGGTTTTTTTAAATCTTATAATACTAAAATTGAGGATTTGAATGGCTTTATAGTTTAGAAATTTTAAAAGCCTATGACTTGATATAAAGCCCATGGAGAACTCAGGGTGCTGTTAATTTTTAGGGGTTTTTTTTAGGCCAGTGGATCAGTTTCTTTGTTTCCATCCTTCTCTTGTATCACTCAGTTTGGACAAAGTCTCTTCCTGTCTGTAGCTCTCCTCCAGCCCAGAACTGCCAGGATGTGATGGGAATCTCTCCTGCAGCTTTGCAGTGAACTCTGGAAATCTGGGCTTTCCCAATGTGTGCCCCAGCACAGGCCAGCTTACACTGACATACAGAAACACCAGAAGAAATTTATTTTATTTCTGTATGAAAATAAAAAATACATATATATAGTTTTTAAACAGAATACAAGTTAGTTTTGGACATTTAGTGGCAAGTAACAAGCTGGGGTTACTCAGGGTTAGAAAAACATGATTTTCCCATTCTTGCCTTGCCCAGCCAGTGTGATGTCTCCAGGTCTAGTGGCTTTTTAACTCCAAAATATACAAAAGGACAGATTATAATTTTGCCAGTGGACCATTATTTATCATTGCTCTTCTTAATGATCTGCATCTGCTTTAATAAAAAGAATATTTAAGAAACCATAAAGAAAGCTAACCCAATTCTCTTTTAATGCAGCATGTAATTAAATCTTTATTGAGATTTGAGAGCTGTGCAACCACAAAAGAAAAGAAAACAAAACAAAAAAATGAGGAGTGAACGTGTCTTTATATCCAGACACATATTGGGAAAAAAATCTGTGCAAGAAAATCTGTATAAGGTCAGGTAAAAGGTTGTGACTGTTCCACAAGTCTGTCTGCAGGTATTAGGATTGCATGTGGCAGGATTGTGGAAGTGAGTAGTTCCTTTTATGGACAGGAATATTTCTCTAAACACACTTGCAAAATGAGCGCCTGCATGTTCCTGAACTCCTTTAGCCAACGTGAGAATCAGAAGAGCAAATGAACCCAGCCAAATTTTGTGTGGGTATTTGCAGTGGGCACAGCCTGTTCCCAGCTGGGTGAGCTTTCCAGCTCATCCCTGGTGGTGAATTTTGGGGGTGCCAAGCTGGTTCAGCAGTGGCTGGAGCACATGAGCTCGCCCCATGGGAGCCCCAGCTCCATCTCCTCACACTCTGCACCAGAATTCCCACCCTGTGGAAACCCCAGGAAGCGGTTCCTGCTCAGAAAGCTCAGCTTTCCCATTTTAGCGCCAGGTGTTGCTGGAATGCACACGTGAACTGCTCTATCAATTAACCCTCACTTTAATGTGTAAAATCTCACCACTGGCTCTGCTGATTTGCACCCAGCAATGGGGATTATTCATCCTCTTCACACTGAATAAGCTGCCCAGAACTGAAAAATCATTAGTTTTGTCACAGAGATGTTATAGATGAAAAAATAGTTTGGATAATGGATCTGTGTTTTACTACATAGAGACAAGCTCATGTTTTCAGTAATAATTTTTTAGGTATGAACCTTGTAGAACAGAAATCTTCCCTTTTACTGCCCTAAGAGTTCACTGAGAAATGGGAGAAACCCCCCTCTCCAGAATACAAGTTATCTTGTATTTTTGCTAACGTATGTAATTACTGATGTGGGTGTTCCCACATCTTAGAATGGAAAAGGTGCTTGCCAAGATTGAAAAACCGTAGTAAGCAATATAAATGATTTCTCTCACACACCAGCGTTTCTTGCTGAGACAAGTGAACTGGAACCGTGTTTAAAACCATATAATTATACTCCTATATATCATTTATTAAATCAGATTTCCCCCACCCTCTTTTCTTTCAAGTCACTTCTGAAAAACCTTGTATTCCAAGAGGTCTGAGAGCTGGGGTCCTCCCCTGGAAGAGCACTTTCTTAGAAATGAAACCCAACAAAAATGTAAACAGCACATCTGGAGCCATGTGACGTCCCCTGTGCCACCACTGCTCCTTGCTTTGATCCTTGCCACCCCTTTGGTGCCACTGAAGCCTGCTTGGCCCAGATGTGAGGTGCTGCAGTTTGGGGACTGCCCCGGTCACCCGTGGAGTTTTTGGCCGTCCAGCCCGGTTTCCCTCGTGGCACAGGCCATGTGATTCCACCTCTCCGTTCCTCCCTCGTGCCCAGAGCTGCCTGTTCAGGTAATCCACAGGCTGCAGAAAGCCGCTTGTGGATTTCCTTATTTCACACTCATTTCTATGCTGTTTAAAACACAAAGAAGCTGACCCAGTGTTTTCACACCCCTGCAATAGGAGGACTATTAAATGATTTTTTCCAGAGCACACAGATTGTGTATGCAAAGGTCCAGTACGCAAATCCTGACTTGTTTATGCCTCGGGTAGTGCATACAAAAAGCTGTTTAACGTGGAGCCAATATCTCTCTCTTTCCAGCACCCACACTTCCCTCAACCCACCTCCTCCGAGAGAGCCTGGGGAAAAGACTTTATAGCACACTCCAAAAGGCTGGGGAGCGAGGCTGGGTTGGACAAAGCGACCATCTGAACGTGAACGGTGCCTTTGCCATTCCAATCCAAGCACAGGTTCCAGCTGCTGGCTCAGGAGCAGGGTCCCACCTTGGGAAGCTTCACTCTGTGTGAGGGGATGTGGCTGTTGAATTTGTGGGGCAGGTGGTGCCACTCCAGTCCTTAGAACTTCCCTCAGTTCATCCTGTGAATTGCTAATTAAGATGTGGTGGCATCTTCTGGGACTTTCACTCTGTAGCTTTGAGGGTTTAAGGGTTTCTCAGAGAGCTGGTTGTGTTCTGAGGCTCTTGCACTGCAGAGCACAGAGTCCTGGACAGGCTTTTTCAGGTTAATCTAAATTCACACAAGCAAGAGTTGCAGTTTTGTTTTTTTGTGCTCATTTTTTCCTTTGGTCATTCTGTTGCTAACAGTCACTGAGAAAGGAAAGTTGGATATTAATGGTTTAATATATCAAGGGAAGAAATTCTTTTACCACTCACAACATGTGCACATGATAAAAGTGCATTAGATGTCAATCTAAATTTCCCATCAATCTTCTCTTTTCCTATTGTTTCTCCTCTTCCACCTATCCTTCTCTTCTGTCCTAGAGTGGTTGTATTTTGTTTGGGTTTTTTTGGTTTTCTTTTACCACTCTTTCCTTGTACTCCTTTTCTTTCAATGCCTTGGAAGTCTTGTCAAGCAATGCTCCAGTTCTGCTTGAGCTCCTTTGGTCCTCCAGGATGAGAACAGAGCTCCAGCAGTTCCCACGTGGTGCTGCTCTCTCCAAGATTCCTGAGCTCCAATTCATGTATTTAAGGAGGTGTTTTCTTGTTTGTTTCTTTTTCCCTCAGGCCTTAATTAATTTATTTGATTTATTTATTTATTTATTTATTTCTCTTTTTTTTGTGCTAGCCAATTTACCATGTGCTTTTACAAAATATAATATGAAACAGAACAAAACACCATTATTTGAGGTAAGATGCTGAGAAGTATGAAAGTTATTTATGCTGATTGTTACTTAGTGGCTACTTGAAAACTGTGATACTCAAGGCTATCCTTGTTAAGGAAATATTAATTCTCATTAATAAAAGCTACAAACCATACCAAAAAATAAAGAAAACAAACCTGGCCATAAGAAAAACAAACATGCACTGGGTGTTCTGCTCATGACCTACCATGAGCAGAAATCTGCTGAACTTACAGCAATGTTTGTCATAGGAAAACTTAAACCATATTGTCCTTTTATTGCGTTTTATGCCTTTTATTAGCTTGCAAATCTAATTAGGAAGCCGATTGGCACCCAGTTCTCAGTGACGGAAGCAGCACCACCTATTGTGGCAGCTTTGGTTTGCCTTTATGGGTGGTCTTTGTTCCTACAGGCTTATATGAAT
>VXBU01018853.1:742407-906778 GCA_013400315.1 Bombycilla garrulus | reverse complement strand
TTTTGCTGGGAGGAACTATTTTGAAGTGATAATGGTTTTCTTAAGGAGATGCTGTGAAGATAAGCATCAAGTATTTATTTCCATAAAAACATCCATTCTCAGCCTTGAGATGAGCACCACCTTCATTTATTAAAACTGAGAATTTCTTAATAATCTGATTGACTCATGAGCTGTAGGACCCTGCAAAGGGGAGATGGCACCTACTCCCTGAGTGCTCTGTAATTACAATCTGGGATGAGGGGTTTGATCTTGCAGCCATGCAAAGGGAATTTTTGGTGTGTAATGAAGTGGAGCAGAAATTAGGATGACTTAAATAAGCAGTAGGATGGCATTTTGTCTTTATTTATTTTTTTTTTAACTATAAACTGGAATTTAACATCTCTAATCGGAACCCCCAAAGCTGTACATGGATATATGACTGGGCAGTGCAAGAGTGTGGGTCTCCAATGATATTTTCCAGTGATTCTTTAAATAACAGAGGCCTATGGATGTAGATTAATTTGTATTTTTTACACCTTAATCATGACTCGTGTTCATATCTCAGAAAATCAGCATGTTTTGGAGGTGAGAAGGGGCCAGTGTCTCCCTTCACCCTTCCCATCCCCTGACTTCTCTGGCCTTTAAAAGAGGTTTACATTGGACGATTTTAGCTTTTCCCCAAATCTAGGTGACACAATCTCTTCTGGGAAATTGAGTCTTGCAAGTGGGGTATCCATGGGTCAGACAATTAATTAATCACAATTCCACTCTCTAAAGTAAAATTCTGACTACTAAGACATTGAAATAATTTCTGTGTTGTTGTTTTCAATGGACACATCCAACTATTTATGGTTGTTAAGGAGAAAGTCGAAACCCCACTGGGAAAACCATAAAAATTTCCCACACTTTGGGATGAGTTTTTCTCTGGGTTGGTGATTTTTATCTCCTTCCAATGGGCTGAGTGCACTTTTTTATTAAATATTTAAATTTTCTTGTTATGGGCTGGGTTTTGGAAAGTTATTGATCTAAGTCCCTGCACTGCTTCAGGTCTGGAGGTCACTTCTTGGGACAGAGCATCCCTAATTTTTGCACACTGTGTTTTCACCAGTCCTGGATTGAAAAATCTGATTAATTTCTGTGCCTTTGTTGGGGAGATCCAAACCAGCTCACAGATCTCTGGCACTTGAGGTAGCAGGAAGAACCGTATTTCACTTCTCTTTCAGAGCAAGAGAAATGTTTTCATTTCCAAAGATCAGGATCGGGGAAATTGTCTTCCAAAAATCCCTGCTCAGGACTGCAGCCACCTGAAAGATGTACTCCACTTAATGTAAAGCCACAGCTCAGCAAAAACTAAAAAATCATGACAGTATTTCCCTAACTTGAATTTTAAATAAGAACTGAAGTCAGGTTTTTCCTTTTTTTCTAATTAATTACAGTGTCTTTGACCATACATTGACTTGTATTAATTGCTTCTTCTGGACAATTTTAAATTTAGGAAAATAATTAATTCTTGTAAAAGATATTTTAAGAAATTCTAAAATATATTCAGCAATTGAAAAGTTATGGAAAAGCTAAAAGAAGTATTTGGCTTGGCTTGAAGTGAAACATTTTCTTTATTTTTTAATGATTAATATTTATTTCTATGACATTGAGGGAAACATGAGAACAAACGACTGCTTAGGAAAGAAATCAATTATTTTAGCAAACTCTGAAATGAGACATTCTGGTTTTCAGGGAAGCTTTTCTGTTTGTTTTGGTCTCTGAAAGGAACGCTTGGCTGAAACTGGCACAAAGCCACAGGAGGACCCAGGGCTGCTGAATTTGCAGTTTTATTCCGAGTGCCCGGCACGGCGCTCACGCTGGTGAAGAGCCATGGAAATCTCGTGAGGTGTTCATGGATGTCCACACAAACCCTTTGCACCTCGGCTCTGCCCGTCCCCCAGACAGAATCCTCTCACTGCCTCACCAAACAACAGCATTTACACATCAAAACAATAATTCATTTTCAGATTCAGCCCTTCATTAAAGAGATAAGTAGGGCTTAATTGGCATGCAGTGCCTGTGTACTGCTCCGTGCTAGAGCAGAGCTGAGCGGGGTTTCTCAGACGAGGGCCTTGGGCGAGCCCTCTGTCTGGGATGAATTTCTCCCCAATTAAACTCATTTGTTTTCACATTCACATAATGGCACCTGAGATATGGAATGTCTCAACCACTTCCTTCAGCTTTTTTATAAGGGTGGGGAGTTGTTTAAATCTGAGCTGCAAACTTATTACGGTAGAATATACGCTGCAAATAAATGTCCAATATGCTGGAGGATTATCTGATTAAAGAGGTTAAATTATCCTCTTATTACTTTAATAGTTTATCTTTTCTGAGGTTCGGGTAGAATGATGTTTTATTGAAGATAAGCCAAGGGGTGGAGTTTTACCTCTGATGATATTTTGGATAGAAGTTGGGTTTGAAGCAGGATCAGGGGTGCCAAATCTTGTGACCTGTTCATGCCAGAGTGGGGTTAGGGTGGCAGGGTTTGAGGAAGATTTGCCTTCTCAAAGGTTATGAGAAATAATTCTTCTGTAAAGAGCTCTGCTGCATCTGTTGTGCTCAGAGGAAGAAACACAGAAAGTTTAGAACAGAATTCAGGGAGGTTTTGCTCAGCAGAGCCTTCCTACTGAGCTATGTCACAGCAAACCTAGAACCGAGCAAAACACAGCTCTGTCACCTTCTCCAGAATTTTTAGCCTTTATCTTTTCTATATTTCTAATTCCTGTGGTTAAAACTAAAGTGAGGAAATTCAGGCTGATCTACAGGGAATTCTCTCAGTCTGATCTGTGGACATCCAGGGCCAGGCCTTTAAAGGGCCTTGACTTCCTAAAGTCCATAGACATTATTGTCCCTTAGAAGCACAGTATTCTTGGAAATCTCAGGGAGATTTTGGTGTAGAAATGAAATTTTTCCAAGCTCTTTATTCTGCACTTACCTTCTCACTGAGGAAGGCAGCACCCTCTGTTAAAACCAAGGACAACTGATCCTGGCTTTGCCTCTGTTACCTTTCTGTGAAAATATGAGATTAGGCACAAAATCCAACTTTGGGGTTCACCTGCTCTGTGGGGATGTGCACCAGCACCTGAGCACAGGCTGAACGACTCTGGGGCACACCAGAGGCTGGGGAGGAACTTCAACCTGCTCTATCCCTTCACAAGGATCCAGAAATGTGGGCAGGGGTGGGATGGCAGATCCTGCTGCTCTGCTGGAAGCCGCACAGGCACCGAGGGTGCCAGCAACATCACCCCAGCCCCTGCTCAGTTTTCTTTCAAGGACGATAATTCTGAGTCATGTTAGTATTGTGCTTTGAGACTTCTGGCTGGAAAAAAAAAATATATATAGAAGGATTTGTATTATTCTGGTCATGAAATATCGTGGTGGGACTCATGATCTCCTTGCCCTCCTCTGTTGAAATCCTGCATCAGAAGGCGTCACACAAACCTCTGTCCTGATGGAGTGAGAGAAATAACTGAATACGCTCAAATGCCGTGTCAAAAAGTTAATATTTCTTCCAGTCTGGCGTTCCTCTGGATGTTAATAACCACAAGAATTAGTGATGGAAAGATCTAATGTTGCAAGAGTGGTAACATGGGAAGCTGTGGAAAATTATCTCTGTCTCCATCGGGAGTGAGGAGCAGGGAGGCCGTGACGCAGCTGAAACCAAACTGCACTTTGGCCATCGGGGCAGAGGCACAGCAGTGTTCTCTGAACACCTCACAGGTGTCCTGGCTGCACAGGAACAGTCTGTTCCAAACTGTGGTGCCTGGTCTGAGTCTGTGCTCCAGCAGAATGAATCAGGTGTAATGTCCTGCCTGCAGAGTTGCATCACGGTGGCTGCAACTTAATGTATCACAACAAACTGCACCTTCATAAAAAAAAAAAGATTGAAAAGAGCAACCATGCAGGCAAGAAGAAGCATCTGCATTTGCTTTACTGGATCTTTTTGTCAGGCATTGTGATCAGGCTGACAGTTAGCCCTGAGGAAAGTTATAAATTCTGCGCTGAATTGCGGTACAATCATTCACCATGGCATTTCTGCCCTCTGGCCACGCTCTGGTTATCCATAATTGTGGCAGATAATGGTTTTTTATGGCTGGAAACATTCTTTGCAGGCACAGGGACAATAACCAGGGCTGAAAATGTAATTAAAGTGAATGGATGAACTTTCTTAAAGAAACAGTGTAGATTATTACTGGAGCTTAACACCTACAAAGCCTGAGGCAAAATGGCAGCATCTGAAAAAACTTGTATAAATTTTAAATGTAGGGCGAGCTTGAAGGTGGATATTAGATTACAGAAGGAAAACTGAGACATTTGATGTAACAGATAACTAAGAGCTTAGATCATCTCCAGAAATATAAACTAATGTAACTTATCTTTCTCTGTCAGTTGGAATATGTTATTTGTGATCAGTGGCACCTTGTTTTCATGAATCTGCAGAGAAGTTTGTTGCAGATTTTGTTCACTCATGCAAAAAGCATCTTCCTTAAATAATTAGAGTACAAAAAAGGTGGGATGCCTTCTCTGTAATACCTGTTTCTTATCATGGAATTAAAAAGATTTAATCTTTTTCCACATAGCTCTACTAGAGTTCTGGAACTCAGGTTTTATTGAACAGCTCTGTAAAGGCACAAATTAATAGAAAACAGCAGATTTCTGTTTATTGCAGCACTTCTGCTGCCACATATTATTGGTTTCTGGTTCAGTCACCTCTTGGGGCAGTGTTCATTATCTGCAGGCACTTCCTTGCCCAGATGGAGATGCTTCCAAACTTCTGATAAACATCATTCTCCTGTACTGCTGAACACCAGAATGAGACAACACATTAATTACTATTATCAAAGACTTAATACTTCTTTAAGCATGAAGAGTGTCTTCTGTTGCTATTAATTTAACCATTCATGAGCTGATAAGGGGCAATCTAAATATTAGACTTGGCTCTTAGGCTTCCTCTGCTCCTGCATCTGGGCTGGAATTGAAAAACCTTTCTTATTTTGGGGTCAGAAAGGCAATTTTACAGCTGCGTGGCCTCCTGAGATGACATTTCTGAGCTGCTCCCACTTTGCATGCAGGAGAACTGGTTGTAAAATATAGAAGCCAGTCGATTTTTTTTTTTATCCCTGTTCTATTTTTAGCGCTCAGCTTCATTCCCACAGAAACGTTCCCGCAGCCACCCCAGGACAGCAGCAGGGACAGGCAGCCTGTCGTGGCACAGGTGGAACAGCTGACTGCCCCACCAGCTGGAAATGAAAGCAACTTTCTGTGTGGGATAAAATGAAAACTGGCAAAGCTGCTTTTGTGTGTTTTAAATAACCCTCCCAGCGGAGGGTAGAGGATGCTGATCTGGAACCACGAGCAGTGCAGGCACCTGGCTTTGCGCACCTTGTACCTGGGGAGTGAGCCTGGCCTTGCAGTCATGGCTCACGGGATCAAAATCATGGATTTTGGAATGCATTTGGGTTTTCTCAGCAAATTATTTGCTGGTTTATTGTGAAAAAGCGAGTCCTGTGGAAAGCATCACGGAGCAGAGGGACGGTGGGGACAGCGTCACCAGAACAAGTGAAAACCACTCTGTGCTGGAAAGGGGAGTAGGAAAGAGAACGCAAAAAGAATATTTGGAGCTCTGCTAGAATAAGCTATTGGCAGAAACCTCTGCTCAGTCAGATTTCCTGGCTGCCAGCAGGAGAGATCTCTTTCTTTCCTCAAGAACAAAAAGAATCTCCAGGGATTGCAGAGGCTGTCACGGTGCCATGCACTTGTGTTTCTGAGAGCAGAGATAAATTCCCAGCAGCCCAGGCACAGAATTGGCTGCACGTGGCCAAATTCCATCACCAAATTCTTCAGCAGAGGGAGAAGGGTGTCAGTGGAAGCAGGATTTGCCCTCAGACCGTTCCTCAGGGCACAGCAAGGATCTCAGACAGGTTTCTTTTGCCACCCCTCATGGTTTGGGCTGCCAAGAGTCCTGTAACATGTCAGAGACTCTGTAAATTCATTCATTTATTTATCCTAGACCTCAGACACTGCTCCTCGTGTTGTGTTTCAGTGATAGAATGAGAGGGAAAATCAGCCAGAGAAATTCACAAACAGAACTTCGAATTTCTGAGTTTTGTGGAAGAAAAATACCATAGCAACAGCTGAGCCAAAAGAAAATGGTAGAAAAATCTCTTTAATTTTCATCTAATGGCTTTCCTATTACTCTGATCCACCCACACAAAGCACAGATCAGGAATCTGGGCTTGGTAGAAAGTTCTCTGTGATTTAGCCACTGCTCATAACTCAGACCCATTTTCCTCTTGAAAAAGAAGGGAATAAAAGGGGAAAAGTCAGGCAAGATACTGCCAAAAATCCATGTCTTTTTTCTGTGTTAGTACAGTCAACTTATACATGGCTGATTCACATTATGGCATAAATATCACTGACATGATCCCACCTGACAAGATCATGTGATGTGGCATATTAAACTTAAAGAAAAGAATCTTTTAGATCAGATGTCCTCCATCAATTTCAATTTCCAAGTAATATAGCTTAAAGAATTTGGCATATGAAAGAAATGCTGGTGTGTGTCTAGAGTAAAAAAACTTCATGTATTGTAGATGCTGCTCAGAAAGGGATCGGAAAATTAACTTTTTTTTTAAATTGCAGTTTTTCAATGGGGAATTTTAAGAAACACTATTTTTTTCAGTTTAATTTTGTTAATAAGTGCTAACCAACTCAACAGGGAGAGCAGAACCAGCAAAACGCTGAGCAGAACGTTTCTCTCAATTAACCACGCTGTTTATCTACACGTGCAGCGTGTTGCCACTTGCTTTTGATTAACACAAACACACAGCTCCTGCTATGAATGTGTGTGCATTTGAGAGTGCTATAGAAATCCACTCAGCTCAGGAGAAAAAAAAAGAAAATAACATTTTCAATATTAAGAAGATAGAAAAATGACACAGCTTCCAGTTGGCTCCTCTGGTTGCTCCCTGTCCTGGTGGCACTCCAGATTTTACTCGTGTTTGGGACTGTGTTTATTCACAAAGGTGGAACTTTTGACTGAAAAACTCCACTTGTCTGTAAAATTGTCTCATCTCTGAGAGATGTTCGTTAGAGTTGACTTAATTTGTGCAAAAAATACTTCTTAAAAAGAGTTCTACTGGTTTTCCTTTCATTTATGTTGACCATAGTCATCTACTGATAAATCGCATTTTTAAAGAAAAAAAATTATATCCATCTGCGACTTTATCTTTGCAAAAGAATTAAGATTTTTTTATCTGTTGTGGGGAATTTGTGGTGGACATTTCCTGCTGTGATGGGAATGGCACAATCTTTCCCACCATTAGCCATCAAAGACTGAAAAATCCAAGTCTGGCAAGGAAAAAACCACACTGGAATGGTCAAATAATTGAAATCACTGAAAGAATTCTTTCCCTGCTGCTCCCATTTGTTTTTTCTTTTCCAAAGCTGCTCCCCCAAGGAGGAGACCATTTGATGGGCAGGGAGAGAAGGAAAGGGCAGTTTTGATGGGCGAGTTTAGGGCTGCCAGGTGTTGCTGAGGTGTGTGGAGCCATGGAAGGGTCCCTCTGCCACCCCCGGTGTCCCCAAAACTCGATATGGGGCTCAGGCTGGGTCACCCTCTGTGCTGAGGCTGCTGCTCTGCTCCTTCCGCCCCAGGAGAGGCACCAAAAACGAGGGGAATCATTAATGGACAAGGAAATTAATGGATTTAGTGTAACTAATGGCAAGGAAAAGAACCCTGACAGGTAGAGAGCAAGCAGCTCGGAGAAGGTCTCGGCGGTGCCTGATCCAGCAGGGACGCTCACAAAGATCCACGGCTCTGAACACGGGCATTATCCACAAGCGGAATGTAAACCCTTCATTTAGCTTGGGGTCAAGAAAGAAACAAAACTGTTCCTTGATGTCGTGTCAGAAGAGATCGTGTCTGGCTCTGATGTGCTGCAAAAGAAATTTTGCATGTGATAGAGCCCACAGTTCCTCCATGTCCTTCATGCCTTTTAGGCACGGAGAGGGGCAGACAGCTGCACTCAGCACAGCGCTCTGATGATGCCAGACAAGTAGGGAGAGAGGGGAAAGTTCTTTTGCTCTGGGCAGCTGGAAAGAAAACACAACTTCTGTACGGCTCAGCCTTGCTGCACGTGAGGCAGCTGGGGGGGTTTGCTCAGCAGAGCTTCATTTCTGCAGAGCCCAGGAGATGGTTCAGGGCTCTTGGTGGTCTGGGAAAGAAAGGAGCGTGTTCAGGGCTTCAGAAAATAAAATCCTTAAGCCTGTTTGTCTGTAGATACAGGACTGAAAGTAGACTTGGTACGGAGTGCAGCAATTCAAGTTCTTTGTGCCTGTACTTTCTGCACCAGCTGTTGGACACACGCTCAGCCGGGTTTGCTCTTCCAGGCCCTGTTTAGGGGCAGGTTTGTGTCCTGACTTCCCTTCCCATGGTTTAAACAACAGCAGCTCACCTGCCTCAGAAAGATGCTGCAAAACAGACCTTGGGAACGGAGAGAGGTTGTGCTTTAGGGGTGCTGAATCAGTAAAAAACTTTGGCACACGTTTTTTGTCAGTGTTTCTATCTCCTCTGGCGCTTCCTTTTAGAGAGAGAAGGCCTGCAATCAAAAGAGTTAAATGAGTTAAATGTTGCAAGAAATGCCTATTTCAACTTTACGTGCCCTAATTTCACTGTTGAAAGTTTCTTTGATCTTTTTTTTTTCGGTTTAGCTTTAGTAGGAGAAACTTGTGCCTAACAACACTGCAATGTGGCCAAGTCTTCAGGTAATTTGCTCAAAGTAGAAAAGCAACAAGAAAAGGTATAGAAAAAACTTCAATAGGCTCTGATGCCACAGCATGGAAAGGTTTCTATTTGTTTAAATTGTTTTTGGGGTTGTCAATATATAGATCTCAACGCAGTCTTTTGAGAATTGTGCAGTTCTGTGCGTGTTTCATCTGTAACAAGTGATGCCAAGTTTGTGGAAAAAGTTTGTCTTGGTTTGTACAAAAGATGAGTGGTTAATTTTAATAGCAGCAGTCATAAATGAGTGGTCATTTAAAATTAAATGAAAATTTAAATGAAAAATTGTTTTGAACTAGGCTTATTTCAATTAATCATCCTTTAGAAAAATACTTGTGTTTTCAGCTAAGCTATAAAATCCTTAGAGTAATTTCTGGGAAAAAATCTCTAATATTTATTTTTAATGGTGCATAATTGTCTTTCAGGAGACTTGGTTGTTAGGTTTGATAGACAAAGAATCTAATTTAGCAATATTTGCAATAAGAAACTTCTTCCTAGCAAAATCAAAACATTTCCAAAGAACAGAGAACCATGTGCTTGTCAGCGCTTTAGCCCTTTGTCATTTGGACTGGGGATTTTTGGGGAAGGTTGCAGGGGAAGAGAATAAAAGGAAAATGTCAGAAACGTTCCAGATACTTTTGTGTATCATTAGAAAAATTAATGTCGCTCCCCAACGTTTGGAGTCAGGCGTTCGGATCCCGCTCTCTCGGCACTCAGAGATCCACGCTAACGAGCCTGATGCAGGCTGACATCTAGCAGACCTCATTCCTTCACTCCCAAAAATTCTGAGGGGAAAAAGCTGCAGAAGTCCACAGGGAATTGCCACAGAATCACAATGTTTGGAAGGAAGGCGAGGAATATCCTGTAGGGGATCCTGTAGCTTTGGATGCTGCAGCCGTGCTTGAGTTTCAGTGAAAATCCAAAATCATTTGTGCCGTGTGTGCACAGGCTCTGTGAGGTCTGAACACCAGTGGAACTGCTGGAATGGAAGGTTTCTAAAGATATCTGGTATTTTATTCTGCTTTTCCTTGTGTAATTCCATCACTTTATTCAGATAGAGAGCAGATGCTGGGGAGAAGCATCGCTGTGTGCCTGCCCCAGCCGAGATTATTTTGGGGCAGCTGTTCCAGGAACACGATTCAAGGAGAGAAATGTCTTTGATAAGGAATATTCTGATATCAGCCATTGGTCCATGCAAGCTGTGTGCAACTGTGATTTTACTAAATAGGTGGACAGTGCAAATTCCCTTTTTTTTAATAAAGTCTGCAAAGCAGTCGTGAAAGGGTCCAGGGAAAAGGGAAGGAGTGTGTGAAAGCAGCTGAAAAAAAAAGTCTTTAACATCTACGTAATTTATAAAGTCCTTAATTGGAACCTATTAAGTGAAAAACCTCAAGATTAAAATATTTCATTATTGTAATGATAACAGCAGGGATGGAAAGCAAGGAATGAGAGCACTGGTCTGGATTCTCTTTCTCCTAAGTAGTTTCTATATTTTCTAACCTAAAAAGTAGTAATCCCTTTTTACTCTTGTTGGCAAAGCTGCAGCTCAAAGTGATTTTGCCCCTTTATTATTTCTTAAAGTTTATGCTGCACAAAACAAAGTTTTTCTGGATGTGATTTTGCGTAAAGGTAGCTGCAATATTTAGGGGAAACAATCACAAATTCCACTCATAGCTGTGCATGTAATTACTTTTCTGAACCGGAAGGAGAACTGGGAAGAAAATAGGTTGGTCTGAAATCACATTTCATTTTACTTGTGTTTCCTTCCCAAATGTTTTAGTGCTTTGTTGTGTTTAGTGTTGCAGTGCTTTTCCTGTTGCAATCAAACCGAAAACCCAAAAAGACAAAATAGAAAGGAAAAAAAAAAATGTTGCAACAGATGAAAAACTAAGCTAAATGAAAGGCATTATTACATTATTGTTTCCAATCTCAATTATAATCCTTAAATTTGGTTAATTTAAAATAGAAAAAAGGGTAGTGCCCTCCACTGCCAGTGATTTCTCTGAAAACGAGAGGAGTCTGATCACTGTAAAATGATCATTGAATATCAAAGCACATCTTCATTGCTCAGTCAGCCAGGAATTGTGAATGCAGGTGAAATGACGTTGGATTAAATCTTAATTCTCCAGAAAGATTTCTGGGCACTGGACAGAAAACTGTCAAGCACCTGTAGTGGCCAAATCCTGCACCAGCAGAGCTGCTGCTGGAGAGCTGGGAAGGAGGAAAAAACATTCTGATAAAAGCCAAGAGCTGCCTTTCTTGTTAGACTAGGGAAGCCCTAGAAGTGGAGGGAAAAAAAAAAAACAAATTTAAAAGAGATGACTTTTTGCTTATGATTATCTAAGGTGGTGTTCATCTCTCCCAGGGAGCTGCACATCTCATTAATAAAATCTCCCTGCTCTGGAGATGGCCAGCAATCTCATTTCCTGTGGGCTGGGTGGGCACAGCCCCAGCAGAGCAGGCCTGGGAGCAGGAGGGGCCTCTGGTAGCTGCAGCCTCCTGCTCCCCTTGGGTGTTCTGGAGGTGGCCATGGCTGGGGAAGGTGTGGCTTTGAGGATTTCTGTTTTCAGCCTCTTTATTGAAATCCACCAAACCGTGCTGTCCTGCCTTTCCTTTATGTTTTTATTACGCTTCCACGCGAGGTTTTGTCATAAAGTGTAGTTGCCAGGAGGCAAGCTGTATCTGAAGAGCGCTCTGGTTGCTTTACTTGAAGAGAATGTGCAGGATTTCAGAATGCAGTGGGGTGCTGAGGTGTGTTAAAGTGGGTCTTGAGTGTTGTGAGCGCTGCGGGGAGGGAGCTGTGCTGCTGGATTTGCAGAGCCTCATGCCGTGGTGCCAGGCTCTCCTGGGCTCTGGAAAAGCCCTGGGATGCAAACCCAGCACCTTGGTGTGTCAGAGCCCGGGGGGTTGGATTTTCCACAAAGGGTATCACAGGCGCAGGTTTTCCAGAGGAATTCTGCCCTCTTCACAAAAACCTCAATCAGTGCATGGCGACCAGCCCACAGCCCCCATCTCCCAACTGCCCTGCACACAGCTCTGGCATTGAGATGGCAGATTTATCCACAAAATATGGGCTCCCTTCCATAGGGGAGCTTGGTGAGTTGGTCGGGTACAAGTGACCGCTCTGCAGAGCTGTGGTGAGGCTCTGGAGGGGAGACTGCTCTGCTCTGCTCTGCTCTGCTCTGCTCTGCTCTGCTCTGCTCCACTCTGTCTCAGCCTGACATGGATTCAGCTCTGGTCTTCAGGTCACCCTGCTGTGGGTCGTGAACTCTGATCTTCACTGTTTTGTTTGGGAATTGTGACATCCACTTGGAATCCTCGAGGCAGCACCAGCTGACAGCCAATTTCTTTGCTGATAAAATTGAGGGTGTATTCAGACTGGGAGGCAGCTAGATAGCCAACGTAATTTTATGTATCAATTAATTATATACATTAATTTTGATTCTGTAAACACCAAGAGCTAACAATGATGTGATTTAAGCTTCTAGCCTGGGTCTATCTTCACTAAAACTTCTGCTTGTAAAGGTCTTTGTGATGTCCGTGCAGCTTAGGAGCTATCAGGAGCCAAGGCTTCCAGCACTCGCTTCCAAGAAAACCTGTTCTTTTCAGAGCTGAATTTTTGGAAATATATTTGAGGGAATGGGGAGGAGAACAATACAGTTCTCTTTGAATGAAGTGGAGAACTCTGTAGCACATAAAGAACCTGGCAGGGGTCCATGAAAATTACCATCAGAGATAAAAGGGATCTAACCATTGCTATGCTGGGAGAGCACAGTGAAACCCTGATGTCGGGCTTTTGGCAGGTCCGGGCATAAGACAAACACTTAGTGAAGCACAGCCCAGGCAGAGCTGGCATCTTCTCCTCTGGAGCTGCCTCAGCCACAACGGGATCCCACAAACATGAACAGTCAAGGATGAACAATGGGAAAGGTGAAAGATATTCCAGGGGTTCACAAAGAGGAGTGAGGCTGGGAAGCGCTGCTTTTCGTGCCACTTTGGCTTTTCTGCATCAGGGCTGCAGTGGAACGGGGGGAAGTGAATGGTCTTGGGCGTGTAGCAAACTGGAGATGCTGGATGTCAGTCCATGGGTAACCACAGAAACTCAAAATCACCGGCCCTGCCATGAGGCCTGAGCTCAGGCTGGCTGCCAGTGAATGTGGAGGTCCCCGGCCGTGTCTGCCTCACCACGAGACAATGAGGGTGACAGAAAGCTCACCTGAAGGTGCTGATGGTGTTCTGCACACCTGGGACTGTGCAGAGCTTGTGGTGCCCTGGCTTGGCCTCAGAGGACAGGTGTGCCCTGCTGGGTGACCGTAGCACTCACCTTGTTCCCTGACTCCTCACTGGTTATAAACTCAGAGGTGCTGTGAGGAGTAATTAATCTGAAATACCTCCGGGAACACTTTAAACATGAAAAGTGCCTCATCAAATTTGTTGTAAAATGAGGTGACAAATCATTTGAGCAAATGTTGAGTACCTGTCATAAGACATCCTCTCTCTCATAAGAGTGAGAATCTTCTAATAATCATTAGCAGCTTATTTGCATGGAGTTTTCCTGCATTTGATGTGAAATCTTGTTTGGCTGGATGCAAGGAAGGCTAAGTATGTGCTGAAAGCCAGTAATTTGATTATCTACACTCTTTCTGTCTAGTTATATGATCCTTGCGAGGTCCTTTATTAAACCCCATTTAGAAAGAGTTGCTAAACCGTGGTGGAATGCCAACCATGCTAATACAATCTGGCCAGTGAAGAGTAGGTGCTTATTGAACAGAAAACTTTAATCTTGTTAAGACTGGATACAAGAGGAAACGGTAATAACTGGGTTGTGCTGAAACTGTCGCTCAGACAATGAAGGTGGCACCTAGGCTGTGGTGTGGACACACCTGTCCTTTTTCATACTGAAAAACTCTTCTTTCATGTAGGATAATCCTAATGGATAGGATTCCAGGAGAGCTTTTCACAGGTCATAATTATCCTCCGTGCCAGCAGCTCCTGAATAGGCATCTTGGTCACTTCATTTGCGTGCTCTGTGGCTCCCATTTGTTTCTTCCAAGGGGAGGGATTCCTTTGAGGCAAGATTGGTTAGCAGCTTCCATCTTTCAAAAACAATTTTTAGAGCATCGATAGATGCCGTGGAAAGTCATAGACGGCAATAAAATGATATCTAAAATAAGATGTGCTCTTGGCATTTTGTCTGTACGTGTTAGGGCGCAATTGAGGAGGCCGTGTAATTTGAAGGCATTCGTGGAAGCTGGGCACTGATCTGCCACAGCACATGGAAAAGAGACCCCTGTGGGGAACCCTCAGTCCCGAATGTGAGAGCCATGGATGGGGACGTGTATCTCCAGAGCTGGGCCACGTTCCTTCTAGGGCCATAACTGCTCGTGGAAACACTGGAGAGCCACGCTAAAATAGCCAGGCTGAGAGCTGTGGGGGCTTTCAGTGCAGGCTTTAATTAGGGTGGGGAATTCGGGCCAAGCAGCAGCACAACAATGCTGAGAGCAAGCAGGAGATCTGTTCTGCTGTGAGTTTTATTTAAAGACCGAGTCAGGGCAGACACTGCAGCCTGAGTTGGTGCATGCAGGGGACACTTTGAATTCTTGTCCAGCGTGGCACCTGCATGCACCCAGCTAGAGCAGCTCGCTGGGTTTCACATCTGCGCTCTTTGTCACTGCCTTAACGCGACCCTGAGAGCCCTTTGTGCCCAACATCTGCAGCATCAGAGGGGACAAACCCTCGAGAGTGCGGGACTCCCTCCCCTGCAGCGTGACGCGCGGTCACGGGTGGCACAGAGGTGACCCCGGGTCCCCCCTTGGCTCAGCCTCCAGCCTCATGGGGTTCGTTCTGTTTTGGAAAAGGCCACGGTAAAGTTGCAGCCCCCTCTGCTCTTTTTGGGGTGTGTGCTGCCTCTGTGTCCATCACAAGATGCAGTGGCCATTGGGGTTGCTGCGGCTCTGCATTTTCCAGGAATGAGTGGCTGACATTCATGACAAGGTCATGTCTGAGCGTAGACTGATTAAATCTCATAATTATTTTAAGTCGTAATAGAATTAAGGCTCTTATTTAGTGGTAAAAATAGCTTTCTGCTTGGAATGAGGAAAGAATAAATACTCATAATTGTTTCTACATACCATTAAGCAGAATATTTGATGGAAACCCAGTTGTGAAATGAGACTCTGTCAGTACCTTTTCTGGTCTTATTTTACAATCATGTGCATTGACATCTGTTATTGCTAATTACTCCTTCAAACTTCAGCAATGATCCCTTGCACTTCCTGTAAGAAATGCTGGAAGCTTTTAACAAACAAATTAATTATGTATAGTCTTTGATGCAAATTAGCCCAATTAGTTGTAGCATTGATACCTTCTTCATGTAAAAAGAAAAAAAGAGAAAGAATGATCGTATACATATTTATAAGTACCTTTTTGACAGATGATGGTAGGTCATGATGAGGAATTCGTTTAGATTTATGGAATGACTTTTTTAAAAACGACAAACCAAAGCAACAATCTCATGAAAATGTGTTGACTTCACAAAAAATGTTGAATATTTAAAGATGGTTCTTGCTGGGAGAATCAGTGAAAAGTGATTGTTATTCTTCAGTCTGAGTGACACCTTAAGTAAACAGAATAGCCTTGCACTGTGTGACACTAACTTTTAATGGATATTATTGATCAAATGGGAGGTTTTTTCAACATTTCATCCTAAATGTATTTGAACTTCACCCATTTGGGGTGGAAATGGTCTGGAAAAAAATAGACTTGAAATTTGACTAACAAAAATAAATGTGATTTTGTCAGGAGAGGGGGGACAGCCATGTCAGCCAAAAGGACACTTGATGGCCCCTCAACCACCAATCTGCCCGGCTTTTCCTTTCATAAATTCACCTTCCACCCCGGGCTAGGTCAGCCCTTCCCAGGAAGAGTAGCTTGTTCAATCCACGCATGTTCCTATGGAGTTCGGTCTCTCCCTTACAGCTTTCCCCTCTGAACACATGCAACTTATTGACTGAATCCGAAGATATATTTTTTTTCCTTCCCTTTCGATTGTTTCCTTTGTTTTGTTGCATGTTGAGGAATGTGAATGACAAATTTTCTGTGGTTGGCATTTGAGGGTTGGTCATTGTCGAGAGCGGGTGTGGCGATATTCGCTGCTGGAATGCGTTGGGAACTTAATTCCCCTTCTGACTACTCTGCCCAGGTATTTCATTAATTCCTACCAGGACAGCCTGTGGAGAGTTACAAAACTGGGACTGCAACCTTTATGAAACACCAGTTCCAGGAAATAACTGGTTTGCTTTCAATCTGCAGCTTCCAAATGTTACAGCATCAACCGAGTGCTACAGAGGGGCACTTTTCGCATGTATCATTTCTGAGATTACATTTGCCTGCCATAGAGTTGTTTGAAAACAGCCATAACTTGTGTTTGAATATGTCAAAGAAAAAAAAAGTCATGCTTTGTTTGAATTTTTTTTCCCTAATGGGACAGAGACAAAAAACTGCGTTTGCATGTTTTGTAACTCCAAGGCAAAACTCTTTCTCTGAGTGTTTCAGTAGAGGGATGGGAGAGAAATTGCACTGCACACTTTTGTTTTCAAAACTCCAGTGTTTGAGGTTTTCTCACAACTGTAAATCAAATTGCAGCTTTTGTGATTATTTGTGGAAAAATAGAAATATCATTTGAAAAACTACTTTTTATATTGAAATATTTCAGTGAGAGAAATATTTGACAGAAATGCCTGGTTGGGGACAGTGTGAACTTAACCACAGAGAGATGCTCCAGAAACTGGCTGTGGTAATCTGGGGAAACAGCATTTACTTCATGGTGCTCCTTACAAAGATGGGGCATTGCAAATTTTCCACTCTCTAAAAGAAACAAAACAGAAGATCATTGGGATGAATATCAATATTTGCTTTTTCACCCCACTGAGACATTGTGAAATTTTGTTTTCGGTTTTGTAACCAGCAAAACTTTGCTCTAATAGCAGAAATGAAAAGTCAAGTCTAGTGTCAGGTATTTCAAAAAGACCAGTTTGGGAAGGGAGTGTTACAGGTTTGAACTCTTCTGTTTTTTATTAGGCTACCAAGCCTAATAAAATAAAATGAAACAGAGTGCAGTCACCTGTGCCATGCAGGTGTGCAGGCAGAGAATGAGTCAGGCACACTTGGGCACCCACTGGGTTTGTGTGAGGGATCTATGGATATGATGAGGGTTTTTTTAAAAAAAAAACCATGAGGTGCTGGCTTTACAATTCCCACTGTTCCTGCTGATGGAACCATGCAGGGATCTTCCTTCTGCAGCAATTTTTGCCAGACCAGGGGTTGTGACACACACCTGGGAACCAGGGCAAGCTCCAGCTTTTTCCTGCGGTTTGTTCTGGTCCAGCCTCCATCCTGACCTTTACTCAGAGCCTCTGTGAGTAAGTGACTGGGTATCCAGGACCTCACAGACCTGGGACAGCCTTAGAGTTCCCAGATCCCCATCTGTAGGCAGCAGTTTTGCCAGAAAATTTGCAGGAGCGCCGCACCTTCTGCTGGGCAGATTTCTTAGGATTGAGGCATTAGCTGGGATTTGTCGTTGAGGGTGGGCAGTCCTTTACTGAACACTACAAATACAATGAGGAGCTGAGCCTTGAATTTTGGTCCTGTTCATCCTGGGTCCTGGTCCCAGCAGAGAGCCCAAAGGCCCCGAGTCCTCAGCCTGTGCCCTGACTGCAAACCCGGTTTCTTTTCTCCCCAGTTGCATTGTTTCCTCTTGGAATTCTGCCTCATGTTTTCCTAATTATTCCACTGCAATACTCAACCCAATAGTTGCATGAGGAAGCCGATCATAACGATTTAAACACTTCTACAAAAGACAGATTAGCAGATTAGTGACTGCTCTGGAAAATGTGCAGCAGTGCTTGAAAATTAATCCTGCTCTTAATGCAGGGAAAAAACAAGCAGGCCTGTTATTAGTGTTTCCTATTTAAAATACACTCCAATTTCTGATTTTAAAATTGCAAATGCTGTAAGAATATGGTGAAGTATGTGTTCTGAAGAAACCTCTTGAGGTTTCCTTTAGCTAATTATTTACAGTATGAAGATCTGGCATAACAGGTACAGGCATCCTGGCGATTATGTATGAACATAATCATGGCCTGTCAGATGTTTTTAATTAAGCTTTCCCCAGTCTGAGTGCTCTGAATGGTGATGAGCATTAACATCCTTCAACAGAGCAGTGCACAACTTCCTTGCAGACTGTGACCATGTGCTGTGCTCAGTGTTAAGCTTTGAAGTGTGGATTTAGTTCGAAACTGGGTGAAGCGAGGTCCTGTGTTTGTGCCTCGGTGATTCCTGCTCCCAGCTTTAAGCTTCCATCTGACTGTAGACTAAAGCAGGTACAAGGAGCTTTTCTGCAGCCAGCATCTCGTGATCTCGTGGAAGGATCTGGAAACACAGCCTGGATACATTCCCAAGTGTTCTCCAACATCAGGTTCTGCAAGGTGAACGCCAGGGCCAGCTCCTGTCCCTTCCTTGTTCTCAGGAGTGCTGCACAAGTGACTGACTGGTTACCCGGTGGAGGGGTTACCTGGAAGTGGAAATAACATGGAAAAATGAGTGATAGGCTTGATAAAGACACAAGGTGCAGGAAAGTGATTTTTCCTCTCTGTCCAGCAGTGGTGAGGTCACATCTGGTGAGCAGTGTCAAATCCAGGGATCCCCGGTGCGAGGAAAGCTTTGGCACACCACAGCAAGAAAAGCCCTGGGCAGCAAGGCTCAGAGGCTGGTCCTGCTCGGAGCACGAGGCTGCACCAGATGAGATCCAGAGGTTCCTTCCAGACTCAGTTGTTCCATAGTCCTGCAATATCTCATGAGGTGTGAGGGTATTTATTTTCCTAAATAATTCTTAGTGTGCCTAGAGCTGAGCACTCAAACTGTGCTGGAGTTTTTCTGTCTCCTCAAAGCAATTTATTGGTGTCTCAAATCAACATATTGTGAGGAAATCTGTTGTTGTTTATGTGGTGATTGGGGATGGCATCTATACACCTGGACACAGGTACAGAGAGGTTTTCTGCATGCCCAGGAAGAAAGATTAAAACTTTATAACATTGTTGCTTTTAATATATAATCAACTGGCTATTGCTTGCTGTATTAACAAGATTTTTGTCCTACAAAAGGACAGTGGGAAGTGACTCCTTGATCTAACTAGAAATTGTGTTATGTTCAAAACCAAAAGTATGATTTAATATCTAGGAAAACTGTCCTAGGACATGAAATATATTAGAATGGTGTCTCTTGCTAAAGGATGTGGTGGAGGGACATTTCTTTTATTCCTCCCCCAAAATTCACCTCAGCAGTGGAATACAGGTAACTGGTCACAGCCTTTCCAGCTGGAGGGCAAACCCTCAGCAGAAGTGCATCACAATAACTCAACCAAGCAGTTTGTTTTCTCCAGCTGACTTTCAAAGACCACTTGCTCCATGGCCCTGCTTCCTTTGCTCCCTTCGGGGCCACAGTCACAGTGCCTGTGTGAAGGTATTTATTAAGGAAGGTGTTCTGAGAGGAGAGGGCTCAGCTTCACCTGCAATGTGAAGTTTTTAATTTCTTTCAGTCTTCCATAATCTGGGATCTAAAGAGATCCAGATCCACAGAGCTGAACAAACCAAGAGAGAGCGCTGGTGCCCCTTGAGCTTTCCTGTGCATCCAATCCAGTGTGTTCTCTTTGTTTTCATTTTGCTTTTTCTTTTTCCTCCCCGGTCTTTTTTTTTTCTTTTTTTTTTTTTCCCCCAGAAGAATTGGGGAGGGGGTTGTGTGTCCTGCTTTTTAAAGAGGGAAACTTCTTGCCATCTGCATGTAAAACAGGTTGTTGCTTGCATGAATATCTATGTGTGGTCATTTAGGAATGCTCATGCATTTCCCTGTTTTGTGTACAAAACTGTGTGAATTGCATGTAATTTAGGGTAGGGAGTGCAATCCTAAAGTATTACTGCACAAAGTATAGCAGCTCAGCTTTTGTCAAAAAATCAGCTGTGTAAATACAGGTAATACTGGCAGAGATGATGAAATTAAGATTAGCAAATAATGAGTAAAATTATTGACTTGACTACAAAGAGAAGCTGGATGAGAATCTTATCTGGGAAACAAATGTAAATCCTGAGATTCCATTAGAGATACAGTAGGGGTTGGTGACAGCTCCCAATTCCATCCATTAAATATCCGTGTTAGCCCTGAAAGGGCTGCATCACAAAGATTCTGTGTCAGGCTGGTTACACTGAGTCCTCACTGGTACAATAAAAAAATCTTCTATTACTTAACAACTTCCTGCAATCATCATCTGCGACTGTAACTGTTTGAAATTAGCTGAACAGGATCCTCTTTTTTGTTAATTTGCTTATGATTATAATTGAGGGAAAACCATCCTTTTTACAAACTAGTTAGTTTTCAACTTCAGGCCAAAACCTTCCCATTATCCAAATGAAAGAGCAGAGATAAAATATTTTCTATTTTATACAGTATCAGCTTCTTAAGTATTTAAATTTTTTTAACAAATGCTTAAAAACATAAATCATGCAAGCTTGTGATTATGTGCTCACACAGTGATTTGTAATGTCAAATTTTTGAAAAATTATTATTTGCATTCTTGATAAAGTAAATGCTGTCTGTTATTATACCTGTTTCTGCTATATGGAAATCACAGTGCTTAAACAAACTGCATTATGAAAAACATGTGTTTTGAGAACCTGTTCTCTAAAGATATTTAATTTCCATTTAGAACACTAGCTTTAAAATTAATGACTCTGCTTCAAAATGCAAATTCCCCTTCTCTATTTCAAGCAGACAAACTGAAGTTCACTGACTCCTGAAATATCGCTGCTTTGTCCCAAGAAAGTGCTGTCTTTTTAAATCTCAGCTCTAATTCCTCTTTGATTTTGCATCAACACCTTAATGGGGAAAAAATTCGCCACAAATCAGCATCTGATTAGCCCAAATCATCCCCTCTAATCCCCCTCTGAAAAAAAAAAAATGCCATTTGCAAAGTACTGTTGTGCGCCCATGTAGCATCTTTGTAAATTTAAAAACCCAGGTGTATTGACGAAAATACATAGAACATTTTAATTAAAACTCATAAAATTGTTGGACATCTGCTCCAAATTGTTCAACATTTTAGTGGTTAACAGATTTTGTGCACCTAGATAATGAATTACTCGTTATTATTGGCATAAATAGTAGCTGTGGGGCTTTTTATAGCAAGATCAGAAGCCTCTTTGTGCGAGCTCTGGCTTACTTTATAGTCTTTTGGCAGATGCCTATTAGAACCAATAAGTTTAGCTAAAAAAAGGGAGGCAGAGTTAAACACAGGAAACAAGAGTTGAATGTCCGCCAATAAAAATGATCACAAATCAGGGCTGCTGATGTCATAACCCTTGAGGTCAGAGGTTGGGCAGGGAATAAATGGCTCTGAAAGGGGCAGCCTGTCTGGAGGGCTGAGCTGTTGTTGGCAGGCAGGCACGGCCATGAGTAAATGGGAGGCACAATGCCGCCACTGGGCCTCATTAGCAGCCGGGCCCGGTGAAGAGAAGTGTTTGATGAGTCCTACACGTCCCACTGTGGCACTGTGTGATGTAAATGGAATAATTACTATGATCTAATGGGCGTCTCTTTTGCATGCGGGCCCCCGGTGAATGAAGCCCCTCTTTTATGGCATTCAGCCCGGGTTGTGTAAACTGTGGGGTGCCGCTGGGGATGGAGCGGCGGCAGGTCCCGCCGGCCCGCTCGCATTCACCCTCAATAGAAAGGGAAGGCCAAGTAATTTACTCCGCTGCCTTTCACCATGAGAGTGGCAGATTGAAGGTCACACTCGATTTGGCAGGACTTGAGTCGCTCTCTGTGCTGACGCCGAGCGGGACAGATGCAGCATCTCTTCATTTTCGGGACTTTCGGGGACGAGCCGTTTAATTGCGTGCGTGTGCGCCCGGCCGGACAATGCGGCGCGGGATATCCCGATTTTTGGGGAGAGAACCCCGTGGGTTTGAGCTCTCTCTGCTCCATTTCTCATTAGTTTCACGTGTCTGAGCACACCCCGCTCTGTCTGAGCTGGTGGTGGTGGCTCTCGAGGTCTCGCTGGGCTGGGTGGAACCCCCGATTCAGCTGGTAACAAACAGCCCATTGTTGTCTTTATATAGATCATTAAAAGTCTGAATTAAAATAATTGCATCTTGTGTAGACGTACTGCTTTTTCAGGCTGAAAAGATGTGACGTTGTCTCTGCCGAAAATTTGTTAGGAATGTCCTGGTAATGATATTATATCAATTGTGTGATGCTCCACGTTCCCTCTGAATCCAGGCTGCAGCAATCCTGACATAACGAGATTTCGTTGTGGCTGATTTCAGATGTCTATATTAACAATCAACATAATTTCCTTATTAATTACATGCTTTGTGCATCCATATGGCTTGCATTAAATTTCTCAGACTTTTTTTTTTTTATAGTGGGATAATATTTTTCACAAACTCACTTCAGAAATGCTTTGTGCATTTTCCCCAGCAATTCCCTGTGGGCATGCTTTTTAGGGAACTTTAGACCAACTTTTAGTTTTGATGTTTGCTTTTATTATATGCTCCATGCATGGCTAATGAAGGCCAAACCATGGACCCATAGAAGTCAATGGAAAAACTCCCAATGGCTTCAGTAGGACCAGGATTAAAGTGTGTGGTCTACACAAAATTCAGTGGAATCCAGTCCATTGGAAAATATTTTTCCATGGGATATTTTATAAGGTCATTTTAATTTCGACCTGTACGTTATTTCTGTTGTTTGCGGTCACACGGAATCCTCACTCATCATTTGTGAAGACAACACAATCTTTCCTTTAGGCAACATTTTTTATTTTTAAAGAAGGAATAGATTGTGGATACTTGGGAAGGTCAAATCTAGGTCAGCATCAGTGCTCTAAGCAGTACTCTAAACACATGTTTACATCATTTGGAACCCATTATTCATGGTTTTATATTACTTATTGTGAAATAATGCATCAACAGTTTTGCTTTGTTTTGTATTTAACTGGTAATATTTGAGTGCTAAACTCCACATCAGCGGAGTGTGGGAGAAACAAACATGTACAATTACTAGACAAAATAGATTGGAAGTTGATGATCTTCTGTTGCTTGTGGAATCACGGAAGCAGTGATGTGGTTTTCTTGGCTACTTCAAAGGAATCCACAAAAAAAACACCTACTAAAAGCAAAAGCTATTGTCAGGAACTGTGAATTCTGTGTACCTGGGTCTTTCTAAGTTTAGAAAATTGCTTGGGGTCCACAAATTGGAGAAGACTGGATGCCCCTAATGTAGTACCTTTCAATGTGTTATGGATTATTTACCATAATCTTATGATTCCTTTCTTTTGCTTCTTTGGCTAAATCTGAATTAACCTGGCACCAACCACCCAAACCTGCCCGAGGCTTGGTCAGTGCCCTGAAAGAAAATACCCGTGCTCTTCTCAGCCGTGCCAAGCATCTGACCCAGCTTCCACAAGCGCATTTTCCAGCTGCAAACAGAGCCAGCAGCGCTGAGCTTTCCAGCCAGGGAGGTGGCAGGAGGCTCAGAGCTCCACACTCTGCACTTGCACATTCTCAGCGCTCAGAAGTCCCAAATCCACGGATTCCCTCCTGCCTCACACGAGGCTTTGCCCTTCCCTTGGTCCCACAGAGTCAATGGGGGTTTTGTCCTTGGCACACGGAGCGGGTCAAAGAGGAATTTTGGGCACTCAGCAAGCTCAGGGGGAGCAGAGGATGCTCAGTGTGAGGCCGTGGCTCACAGACCCTTCCTTTGCGGGTTTGGGTGTGCCTGGCTGCAGCCTCCAACCCTCAGTGTCACCAGGCTGTCCCCAGGGGTGCCACCCGGGCTGTCCCCAGGCTGGCTTTGCTCTCTGCCGCTCCACAATCCGTGCATCTACAAATCAGGGGAACGTCACACCGAGCCCATCTGAATTCACCCCCTGCTTCTGGTGCCTCCCGGTCATTGCTGTCCCCCTTCCAGCCAGCAGGACACCAGGAATGTCACACCTTGGTCTGGGCACCCTTCGAGTGGCCAGAGCTGGCAGCTCCCGGTTTCCCCGAGTACCGCGGGCAGGACTTGTGCCAGGGAGTTCAAAGAGCACTAGAAATGAAAGACAGTCTCAACCAGATTTCCCAACTTGCTCAACGCTCAGCAGTTCCCTTGCTGAGTCTGCACCTGAATAAGTGGCTTGATTTTTTTCAAAGTTATTTGCCAGGCTGTAACTCTCACTGCTCCTCATGATAAATAAAGTTTCAGAGGGAGTTGTTGTCTATGAAGTACCTGGGAAACCTTCCCTGTTATACATACTGTTATTAGAATTATTATTCTTTTATTTGTTAAAGCTGTTATTTGTTCCTATAAATATTCTGTGGTAAATTAATCCCACTTCAGGAGATGAAGCAGGTTTGGCTCTGTCATTTAATATACCTGAAGGTAAATATAGATGATAGAAATCTGTCAGAGGCAGGGAAACATGAAAGCCAGTTCAGAGTTTCAAGAGTGTTTCGGTCAGTATCGTTCCTCGTGAATCTGATTTTTTACTGATTTTTGGGAGCACGGCAGCACCAGCAGAAAAACAATTAGGAATCCCATCCCCCACCGATCCCCTGGAAAAAAAAAAAAAAAAAAAGGTTAAATTTAAATAATCATTTCGAGCGCTGTTCCTGTTGTAGGTGGGGTTTGGAATGCAGAGTACAACAGACCCTCGCATTTTTCACTGATTATCTTTAATTACTCGTGAGGGCTGAGCAGCTCGCATTACCCCCGGGCACCGCAGACTGACAGGGAATCTTCTTTCAAGCCTTTTATCGAGCATCGCATTATCGAGTAACCAACAGAGCAAAACTGACACGAAAAGAAAGTTCATTATTACTTTCATTATTGTCAATAGAGTTTTATTTACTCCCGAAGCCTTACTTTTAAACACACTTTCCACTCGGAAAGTGTTGCCACTGTGGGGCTTCTCCCCTGCCCTGAGGAGGCTCGGGAGCCGCTGCCGCAGAGCTCAGAACTCCTTCAGGAAAAGAAATCGTGCTCCTTGAAAGCACCCGCATCTCTAATTTGAACTCTTGAAGGTGTTCCTTCTGCCAGAATTGAGGCGGGATAAGGAAAATGGAAAATTTTCTGTACTAGGAGGGTTTTATTCATTTTTTTTTCCCTCGTTCTTTCTGAGTTTTCAGATGATGTGGGCTCTGTGCTGGGAGCTGAAGCTCGCAGATGAGAGCTCTGCTGTTTCTGTGTCTGTCACAGATCCCTCAGAGGAAGGCAGCAGGACACGGGGTGTCCAGAGCTGACAGATCTGTGCCAAAGTGTCAACACTGGGCACTTAAAATCCCCGGGTCTCTGATGTGAACCTTATTTGCTGGGGTTAACAAAGCATGGAGCAAATCTCTCGTGGATGGTGGGAAGAGATGGAGGTTTAATCTGTGCCCGAATTTTAGCACATTTACCTTGACCAGATGTGATTTAATTGCACGAAATCCCAACACAGCACAGGGGGGCAGTGAGGGACTGAGAGGACATTCAGAGTTTTCAGAAAGCTGGAGTCTCAGGAAGATTAGCCAGGGGCATGCCTCTCTTTCTCTGAGCCTGGGGGATCACCTGCATCCTGAAATTCAGCTGGGATTGCTCACCAGAGCTCATAATGTGAGAGATGAGTGCTGGGACTGCTGCTCCTGGTAAAAATACTGCTCTATCCACCCCCTGGATTGCCTCACCAGACTGCCTGCATGGAAAAATCCAAACCCAGAGCCTTCTCTTGGGTGCTGGGAATTGGAATCAATGCTTTCTGCTTCCTTACTGCAGGATTCAAACTGCTCAGTGCTCCCAGAGGGTGGTGGTGGCTGTGTGAAGTCTCAGGTGCAGGACAGTGGCAGCTCTAGGAACAATTTAGTTCCTGAGATTAAAGCTGCAAAACACATCTGCAGCTCACAGCGTGCAATTCCTGCAGTTCCATGTGCCTAAAAAACCTCGAGAGGGATCCAACAACTGACACTGGGATACCAGCACAGATTGTAACTTTAACCCCTCCACGTTTTACAGATGTAATTTAAATTACTAACAAAAATCTAGTGGCCAGAAATTAAGACATTACTGCTGTATGGGTAATTACTTATTAATCTAAGCATGTACTTCTCCTTCTTTAGCAGTGCCAGATTCCATATGTAATTTGTTTGACCCGTTCGCTTTTAAAACGGAACTTATTTAATTTATTTTTTTTTTTTACTGCATCTGTGGGAATGTTAATCGAGCCTTAATAAGCAGATGGAAGTATTTGCAAACCAGCTTATTTGTCTTATTTTCAGTCCTGTGGTTTATCAAGCAGCTGATGAGTAAATTGAATAGCCATTCTGTGTGTACAGATAATTTTAATCACAGTATGTAGTGAACACTTTGGGCAGTAACGTTTTACAATAATTTGTTGTCTGATAATGGGGTTTGCAGGTAGGAATGATGCAAATATACCCAGATATAGGTAAAATGTCAGCAAGCCACGTGTCCATGTTGTACTGTCAGCAGCAGTTTCAACCTCAGCTCTTTCCAATGGCTCATCCCTCCTCTATATCTCATAATTTCATGATTATTGGGAATTTTTCCCTTTCTGCAACCCAGGTAAGAAGCAGTCAGGCAGACCTGTGGATTTCATAGATAATATTCTGGAAACATTTTTCAAAAATAAAGCTCTGAAACAGCTTATTCAAACTCCGTCTTACAATATTTCTGCCTACTTCTTACCTGAAGGAATGTTTTATTTATGTGTTTTATAATCATGAGAAAGACCAACTTAAGAATAAGACTGGGGAAATCTTGTGAAATTGCCAGAAAAGTGGGATTCCTCTCCATATTTAGCAGGAAATGCTTTGGAACAAACATTTTCTTTCTCAAGAGGAGGACATAAAAGCAGTGCAAGCATTTCCACCTGACAGCCTGTGAGTTTTCGGGGGCCAGAACAGCAAAATTGGGCACTGGCAGCAATTCCTCCACAAACTCAACTCTTGGAGCTGCCCAGAAATTCCATCAGTCCAAAATTCCCCGACGCCTTTCCTGCAGCCCTTGTATTCCAGAACAATTTGGCCCACAGGGCTGTTCTTGTGTTCTGCTGAATTGTTTCAGGGGTTACGTTTGGTTTTTAGTTTTGGGGAGTTATTTTGTGACAGTGGAAAGCCAGAGTGGTGCCTCTGAGCCAGAGGAGGCTGAAGAAGGATTAGAGGTCACGACAGACAAGCTGTGCCACAGAGCTACTGCTGGGGGAAGGCAGCATTTATTATGCAAGTTGAGGTGCATCTTATATTAGGATGGAGCCTTGCAATGCCAATATAAATAAAGTGAGTAGTCCTGCCAAAGAAAACAGTCTTCTCCTTTATTAGTCAACCTTTTCAATCCTAATTAATTTTTTTTATTAAAAAAAAAAAATAGGTAATGGCCTGTAGGTAAGGGATGGGAAGATAGGGCTGAGATAATGGGAACATCGTTATAAAAAGTAAAATGCTGTGTAAAAAAGGGAAGATAGCAAAGGTGAAACATGTTTGGCACAGGTACTTTGCAGTACCCATTCGCTGCGAGCTACTCAGATGGGTCTTGACTGGTTCTCCCAGAAACTTTGGCAACTTTCTCCTCTGTTTTGAGAGAAACAAGTGCCTGTGCTGGGAGCACCGGGCTGGGCTGCGAGCGCGGGGCTGCCACAGCCACACTCGCAAGGAGGGCTTGAAAATCAGGACTCAGTGGCCTCAGTGTCACCTCAGGCTTTGACACACTTGCACGGGGACCTCACTACAGGTCAGGAAAAAACTTGTGTCTGCCTTGGAACGCACAGAGCTGCGGGCAGTGCTGCCCACCCGCAGGAGACGCTGGGCAGGGAGCGGGATTGCAGCTGGCCAGCTCGGGAATATCCACGCCAGCCATAAACTGGTTAAACTGGATGTTTGAGGCCTTCCTCACATGGCATCAGGGCGCTCCTAGTGGGCTCATTTGCCTTTTGAACAGGGAATTTGGCCACATGCGGCTCTAAGCCACAGGGCTGCGTTGCTTCCACTGATCCTGGCCCGTCCCTGGCACACTTTAAAGCTGCCCAGCTTAATAACTGTTAATTACCACTGGGCACCAAAGGAAGCTTGGACTGCTCTTTTGTGATGATATTACTTCTCCATCTCTTGCCAGTACAGCATCTTCTGAGCAGAAGAAAAGAGAACACGTGTATTTTAAATCGCTTTGCTTTCTGAGCAGCAAAAAATGCAAAATGTCTTAATCCTTGCTGGACATACAGAACAAACCTAGAGGTGTTTATGTCCTCACTGCTACAAAATGGTTTTTCTTCTCAAGTACCATCTCCCCATGACCCTTCTGTTTGACCTGATGTTGATTTTCAAAGCATTTTTGCCTCTAGCTGTCCCTTGCCTGCTCTGCCCCTCTGTGTCCCCAGCAGCCAGGTAGCCACTGCCAGCAGTGACAGCAACACTCTCCAGCCTTCCTGCTCAAGTTTCTGAGCAGCCTTATGTTGTTTTCTGTGTCAGAGCTGCAGACATGATAGTGCCTCTGTGCAGCCTAAAGAAATTCCCCCTCCAGGAATGCTGGCTACTTCCAGAGGAGGTGAGGATCAGACCCAGCTGAATATTCAAATTTCTTGGTGGTTCTAGAGGATAAAATCTCTTTATTTATTTCACAAGGGATCCTGCTCACATTTGAGGCACCTAGATATCTCTCTAATGATTTGGTACATTTAAAAAATGAAAAAGTAATGCATAGTACAATGCAGTTTATTTTCTGAAAGAAAACAGCTAATCACATGTGAGACCACTCCAGAGTGTGCAANAAAAAAAAAAAAAGGAACCTAAATAACTGTTACATTCTCAACAGTATAGTCTTGTGAATAACTAGAAGGACCTATTCATTTGCTTCCAAATATATCTCCACTCAAATGATTCTTCTGTTTGGGGGAATCCCTATTAATAGAGACCAAGGAAAATAATGTCCTCTTTGTCTCTTTCTAAGACATGTCCTTATTGTGTTTTCGACAATTGGGTCATTTATGATGATGAGGTAACTTGTTCTGAATCCTGAAAATGTAATTTCAGATGAACTGTGAGTAGTTTTACTAGTTGTTGAAATGTCTTTGCAACCTAATTTGCAATTTACAATAGGCAGCATTCTAACATTGGTGCAAACAGCAGATTGAGCATCTGTCCTCTTCCTTGAATGCAAAGGGGATAAAAAGGTTTAGAATAATATGTCATGGTTGTGAGTTCTGCTCTTTTTCATATGTGAGGTCTGTGTGTTCATCTTGGGAGAGCAGGGCGGGTGACAGAGGGCGAGTGCCTGAGCTGAGCGAGGTGCCAGCATGAGATGGGGCTGCTGAGCTGTGCAGTGCAGCAGGTGATGGACAAGCTTCACCTCAGCCAAAAACTGCTCCGAGGATGGCAAACAACAGCCCCGAACCGATCCTTTGGCTCTTCCAAATCCCACAGCAGCAGCTCCCCGTCCACAAGCTGCTGATTCCTATCTGAGAGCCAAGCTCTCCTTCCAGTTTCTCTCATTTTGGAGAAGTCTAGGATTGGTATTTACAACAGAAGCCATTACAGAGGACTCATAAACCTCTCAGGTCTGCAGATTGTAAGCAGGTAATTAAAGTTAAGCACCTGCTGATGTGGAGCTGGAGTGTGTGGGGCAGAGCTTTGGGGTGATGTTCCTGTCCTCACCACTCAGCTCCGCGAGAGGATTCTGGGCAGAGGAAATACAGGCAGCTCCTGTAATTGTTTCTACAACTCTGTACACAGGCACCTACAGCGCATCTGTATTGTACCACATGAAAATAAACCCAGACTGAGCCGGGCTCAGACCCTTTAACTCACTGAGTTTTATCTGAAAGAAGCAGAGCAAAGTGGAGCTGGAGCTTCTCATCCAGTTCACACAGGGAGCCAAAGATTTATATTTGAACGTCAGAGCAGGCTTCATTAATTTATTAATTTCAGCCAGTGTCCAGGTGTCCTAGCTTTGCTTGTTATGATATATCTTTATTTATTGAATTATACCTGATGTTTTTACAACTGGGCTAGAAAAACTAACAAAACAAGAAGGGGAGGATGCAAGAGCTTGACTCAGCAAGGATATTGATGTGGTTTAAGACTCTGTTTAAACTCAGCTCATGTAAACCATTGTGCTGATATAAGTAAGTGTGTTGTAGCCTGCTGCTGCCAACCATTTTCACTGCAATTTACAGCTGTGCTGTAAATTAACAGTGCAGCTAAACTCCTATAAACTAGGTTAAGTTTATTTCAAGGGTATTTTCACATAAAGCTGTATTGCTTTAATTATCTATTTTAAAACCGCATAATTTTGTTAATCCAGTGTAACTTTTTATATGTAAAGTAGCCTTCAGAAAATTGACGGGGCGCCAAAATCTGCTCTGTCAGGGATTTTGCTTTGCTGGAAGTTTGGAGGAACGTTCTTTACAGTTACATTTATGAGCAGAATTTGGCCTCTTTCTTCTCTTGGAACCTGGAGTAAATAACTCCTTAACTCATTGATCTGCTCGGATTGCAGGATCATGTGAAGAATAAGAACTAGATTATCTAGTCAATAAAACCAGATCTCATCCTCCAAAGAAAAACACTTTTCCTTATCAGTCTGCTTGAAAAAACCCCAACCAAACAACCAAAAGAACTATTTTAAGATTAGAATCTTTGGGCAGGGAGGGTTTCACCCAAGCATAACAAAAGTTTTACTCCACAGAGCTTTCTTTTTACACTTGAGCTCTGTGAATGAAGTTCCATCCCTGGTGCTTTATTTACCCTGTAATTTATTTCCCCTCATCTACCCAAAACAACCATGAACAGGAAAACACTTCCAAGAGCAGCTCTTTTAAGTGAAAACACCAGTTTGGGAGATGGAGTTTTGCTGAGACAGTGCTGGCTGGAGAAAACACGCCTGATATTTATAACAGGGAAATGTAGGTGGGCTGTTTCTTTAGCTGAGGTAAATTTGGATATTTCCACTGATACCATTGGAGTGACTGTTACTCTGCATTGCTTTGAGACCGGGCCCGTTTGTGTCTCTTATCAGGGCTGGATGGCTGTCTTCATTCTGCTAAACTATTTACAAAATGATGGTAATTAACTAGATGATGACTTAATAAATGTGTAAGATAAATTCCTCTTGGCTGGGAAGCAAAGATGGTTGGCAGCTTCTGCTTGCTTAAATTAAAACAAGTTGCTTCGACATTACGTTTCCAAACAGGCAAAAACTTGCACTGCCATTCGGAGTGGTAAAACGAAACCATGACAATATTGCTGCTCGAGTGGGTGGTGCTGGAAATTGTTTTACTTAAAACCTCTCATTTATTTGGGCACAAAATGCAGCAGCCTGTTGCTTTCTGTTCAACGTTTGTGAAGGGCTAACATGGCTGCCCAGCCAAGAGTATTTCCCAGACCTCAGAGTTTTTGCTGTTTCCATGCACGTACAGATAGGGATTTGGATTCATTGAGTGAATGTTTCCTCTCCAGTTCTCCCTTTCCTTAACTGCTCTCTCTGCAGCCTTTGCACACATGCCAAGTGCTCAGCTTGGAGAGGAGCAATAATGTGGTTAAAAAAAGCAACACAATTATTTTAAGCATTTTCTCACTAAAGTTTTTTCCAGCTGCAGTTAATTTCTGTCTGATTAGTGTGACCTTTCACCCTCCAAGGAAGTAGTTTAGCAGAAGGGATAAATGTGGTCGCAGTATCTACGTGTATGTGAGCGTGTGCTGATGTATTCAATCATTGGCTTTGCTGGGTTATGTTCAGCATGGACAAGTTCTGGTTATGAATATTTCTGCATATTTGTGCCTTTAGATGTGCTCAAATTTGTCATTGGTGTTTGAAATGATGCATTTTTCTTATTTGATGACTGTGAAATTACAAGAAAGGTTCTAGTTCGGCGTTTTTTCCTAAGCCCTACTATAGCAAATTAAAACACAGAAATTGTCTTTTCCCTTACTTCTGAATTCACCCCTGTACTTTAAATACATTTATTTAGATAGATCCCTTCAGAAATCTAAATCTTTGCTCATGGTTATGAAATAAATACAAGTTTGCTGGAACAAAACACAGCCCTGCAGTGCTAACACCATGGGAGAGTAGCAGCTAGAGTGTTTGGATCTCTTACCTGAGATGTCATTTTCTGTCCCAAGCATCTGCCCACATTTCTGCCTTTCTTAGATCTTGTGGAGAACAAGTGCTCATTGATTTGTGTGTTAGACAAAAAAGATTCTTAACTGCACTGTTTCTTTGTGCTACTGGTTGAGCCTGTGATGGTTTGAAAATAGTTACAAGCGTTTGTACAAAAGTTTTGATGCACCAGCATTTGAGATTTGGGGGCACTTGTACCACTCTAGAGAGGCTGCCCAGCTGAGTTGTTCAAATCCAAATCCAGGGCTGGATTTCTGTCCTTCAGTAAATCATATGAATATCTCAGATTTAATTTGGAGATGCTTTTCAGATGACACAAGTTACGGAAAGTTGTTGGCAGAAAGACAACTCCATTGGCGTGTGTGTTCCCTCCCAGTTTGACTTGAAGCTGTGGTGCTGCAAACCCAGGGAGGTTATTGTTGTGGGATTTGTAACTGTGGATTTCATCTGGGATCTGATCAGCTGTTGCTGTGACGCCTTTATGGCACTCCCAGCTGTAATTGCTACAGTCCTCAAATGACAGCTTTTATGGATTGTCTCTTTTGGCTCTGGGTCAGGTATTTGAAAAATAAATCCAGTTTGTGAGTGCACAGAACCAGAGAGGTGTATTCCAAGCCAAGAGCAGTTTGTGGAGCTGAATGAATACAGATTATTCCTGCATTCATAACCTGGCAAACCTTTGATGAGTTTCGGAAGCGCACAAGAGGTGGGAGCAGGTACAGGTGATCAGCAGGGTTATCGTGTCACTGTCACAACCTGCAGTGCTGGAGCTGGGAAAACCAAAACTGTCCTGGCATTGAATCTGGAGAGGGATGGAAGGAAACCTGGTGACAAAGAGCGGGAAAGAGGCCATGAAGTCAATGAATTTGGTTCAGTACTGAAGTTGTAGGTCCTGGGGCCAGAGGGAAAATCCTGAGGAAGGAAGGCTTTCCCTTGGTGGAGGTGGATCAAGTCAGGGAATGTTTAAACAAAATGTTCATACACAAGTCCACAGGACCTGAGAGCTGAGGAAGCCAGCTGATGTCCTTGTGATGTCACTCAAAGAATCACAAACCATGTGAAGCTGGAAGGAACATCTGGAGGTCACGTGGTTCCCCTGGAAAGCTCACGGCAATTCAGGGAGATTCCTGTCTGGCAAGTGCTGCTGTTTTTCTGTAGGAAATTGAGCAGCTTATGTAGCTGCTTACAGTCTCTGATTTTGCTCTATTTTCTTTAAAATGTATATTTTCCTCAGCCTTGTTTCATTGATTAGGGCTTTTCTCTGCTTGGAAACTTTGGAGAGTATGTTTTCCTGCTTGGTTAGAAGCTCCTGATTGTGCTGTATGAAGAGGGAGAATACTATTTAAGATGTGGCCCTTGTGAAAACTAAGCTATGCAAGTGCCCTTTACTCCTTTTTTAGCCAGGTGTTTAAAATCTGGAATTTTCTAGGTCTTGGGATACATCCTTGCAGCAATGCCTTGCAGACAAAAGAGCAGTCCATACTAAGCTCCAACAAAATGGTGCTTCTTTTTTTTCTCACTCCATCCCAGCTTTTAATTTTGCAATGACCTTTCCATTTGGGAAGCAAGTCACATTTCCCTCATCGTGGTGCTGAGGAGATGAGCTCCACACCTGTGTTCCAGGGCACACCTTGCTGTGTGTTGGTGACTGTCACAGGAACACAACGTGTGGTGACAATCTTGCCCAAAGCACACGAGCAAAGTTCGCATCAGGAATCTGCTTAAATTAAAGCAGACGCAGCAAGGGTTCAAAATCCAGTCTCGTGTTGTCACAAATTCTCTGTCATTAGCTTAATGTTAGTGTGAATTGGGTGTGCTGCCAGGCTTCCTTTCCTTCCTGCAGGGAATTCTGTACCACTGCTCCTATCACACTGAGAGTCCCCAGCACTGGGAGCTGGTAACACTGGTGACTGCTTGTTTGCCAGAACGATAGGAGCTGCTCACAAAAAAAAAAAGTCTAATTTCGGCATCTGTCAAAGAAATGAAGCTGCTCAACAAAAGAGTTCACTTGATTGCTTTGAAAAAAAAAATTAAGTGCTGGCTTATGACACACAAGGCATAAATTAAATCATAACTGGATCAAAATTACTGACAAGAAGCGATGACAGGTGTTGTGAATATGTTGACACGGGGATGCTGCCCTGTGTAACAATTGTCAGTCATCGGCCAGTGCCGAGGTTCGGCTGTGGCTAATGGGGAAGGGTTACTGGGAAGGAGTAGGAGCTGCTAACAGCCACGTGGTCAAAAATCATAATTTATGGTGCAAACATTTGCTTCTTAAGCAGCTGCAGACAGCTGTGATGCAGCAGTATTAGGCTAAGCCATGTGTAAAAGTATATTCAGTACAGTGGTTAAGGAGCAATTTCTAGCAGAGGCACTGGACTGGGATTAGGGAGATGGGGCTTTGCATTGTGACACAGCCCTCTCTGTGACCCTGGGCGAGATGTGTCACCTCTGTGCACATCAGCTCTGAGCACAGGATGATATTTCTGTTGTCTGTCTTGCCTGTTTAGGCTGTGAGCTCACTGGTGCATGGCCTGACCCGTCTGGGGAGCTGCACACCTGGCACACCTGCCTTGCTCTGCTGTAATCTGCAGCGTCACAAAAACACAGCTAATTACTAATCCTGGTGGGGAGGAAGGCACATTCCTCGCCCCAGAGAACTTGCAGACTCAAAATAACAAAAATTATTGCTGCAGAGGTTAAAGTGGTGCCGCATATGAAGCCAGATGATTCCCGTGTGCCGTTATTTAATAGATACAGACTGATGCCAAAAAGACACGGATGAAATTCCATCATCCCTATTGACACGTTTGACACACACGTTCCCTCTGCTAGATGCTGTGCTCTCTGCTGCAGTTTGGGATGCATAAAATGAGAGCTCCCTGCCCGCAGCACTTCACAAGGATGTTTATGGACAGAAAAATGGATGGGGGGTGAATATCTGCCAGTCAGACCCCTCTCAGCTCTCAGCATCTTTCTTCAGAGAAATGCATCATTACTTCTCAGCTGTGATGTTTATGAAGTATCATTAGCATTATTCAGTTACTGACTTCAGATGTCTTCTTCTCTGGCCAGAGCAATCATTAGAGGTCTCTGCAAGAGGAGCTGTGACAGATGTCACAGTTTGTTACAGTCACTGTATGCCAGATTTAGCCTCTGGCCATGTACTGCTTGAGTACTTCCTCTAAAAGCATCTTGTGAGTACCCTGCAGTAGAAACAAGTGACAAGGACTTCAGATATATTTGTGACATTGAATGGAAGCATTTTTAGGATGAGATTATGATGTGGTAAGCAGGCAAACAAAGAGCAGAGGATACTTGCACAAAACCGGTTTCCTACCGATTCTTAACTGCATCCTTTCATTCAGGTGATGCACTAATAGCAGCCGTGTCCTGCAAATCTGGGCTTAAAGGAGTTTTTGTGTCATGTTACAAAACTATTACAGTTGTTTAATATTATCTGTATTTTCCTCACAGCTCAAATTGCTGCATTAACGGTTGAGGTAAATTGTGATGATGAAAGGAAGAAAGGCACAAATAAGCATGGCTTGTTGTCAGACAGAGACCAGGGTCCAATTCAGTCATGAATTCCATTTGTTCTTGAGCGATAAAATACAAACCACCCTCTTGGATTGAGCCAGAGCATAAATACAGACAAGAAACTGAGGAATCTGTGTTTGCTTTACTACAGACACAGGATCTGGTGTTACCACGTGTACCTGAACTCAAACAGGTTCTGTGCGTGCCTCATTTTGGGAGCCACTGGTGGCTACACACACACGCACTCATCCTCTCCCTTCCCTTCCCTGGCCGTGCTGAGGGGCTCCCACATCAAACTGCAGCTGCCTGGGTGGAGAGCCGTGTTTTGGATTCACACAGGGCTGCTTGTTCCACGTGTAAGGCAGGAGCTCCAAGCTGGCAGCAGCCGCTCGAGCGCTGCTCCAGGTCACCTCTGCAACGCTGGTGAGGAGGACACGTAAATACCATATGTTAAATCAGACTGATAAAAACAAATACACAAAACCCCGGAGAGCTCCCTGGTGCCATCATAACCCTCAGAAATTCTGTCCTGCCTGCTCGAGAGGGAAGTGAGAAAATGAGTGACAGGGCCCGGGTTACCAATTACTGCTGAGGCTTCAGGATTCAATTAATGCTTCTGAAATTGGGAGAAAGGGTGCAACAATGTCTCCTCTCCAATGCTAATGACCTGTATAAAAAGAAAATAATTGTGGAGGAAGTCTCCAGTCAAAAATAGCCCTTCTTTGCGTGTACCTCTGAGAAGGAATCAGACACAGGATATTATCCATGTGGCCAAATGATCCATTGGATACTTCTGTCCTCCAGAATAACTGCATTCTTCTGCAGGGGCTGCTTGTCCCATTGATGCTTTCTAAGGGACACTGCTGCCATGCACTCCTTAATTAGGAGATTAGGAGAATTCTTTGACTGAAAATTAAGAATCACTATGGCTTATTTTTATCACTAAAAGATCGCTCTGGCAACTTCCTCCAGGAAATTGCAAAGGGAAGTCATTATGTGAGGGGGGCTGGGGAGGCAAAAGCCAGCTCGATTGTGCATATGAACCCCAGATGAAATGCATCCTAGCTCTGTGAGGGGGGCAAAAGGAGTGTTTACTAGGTCATTTACCATGTCCTTGTTTTTAAAGTTTCCTTTTCCACGATTACTTGTTGACCTTAATTGTTTCCATGCCCACGAGATAAGTCTTTGTACTTCCTACGAGGCTTAGTGGAGAGGTCTGGGGATTGCTCTTGCTAATTGCCCTGTATTCCTTCATTTCCCCTGAGTGTCTGTGGCGAGCCCATTCCCACATATGCTCCCAAAATCCATTTTAATCGGAGGGGCAGCGCTGCACAGCTGACGACATATGTTTAGCTGCATTCAGGGCTCGCTGAAGCATGCCTCTCATGTTACATAAAAGGGGAAGGTCAGTACAAAACAAACAGCTTTTTACAAGCCACGGCTTAAGAATCCTGTCCTAAAGAACTCCTGCATTTCAGGGAGTGACAAATCAGCTTGTTGCTGAGCTCTGTTCTCTCTCCAGGCTTTTTTCCCCTCTTTTTTTCCTTTTTTTTGCATACATTAGGAATGCTGTTAGTCTCCCAGGACAACCTGTGTTAAAACCTTCTCTTCTGGCAGGAATGAAGCTGTCCAGGGCCCGATCCTCAGTTTCTCTGGATCACCAGAGCAGGCTGGAGCACAGCACTGCTCCTCCAGCCCTGGGTGCACCTGCTGCAGCAGGGCAGCCCCAGATTCCTGCAGAACAAACTTCCATGGCACTGTCTGCTGGGCCCTGGGAAGAGGTGTCTGTGCTCAGGGGAAAATCAGGAACAGCAAGGAAAGGCGATAGTTAAGAAAAACCTGAGCCAATTTCAGTGGAATTGCTCATTTCCTTTTATTTCCTTTTAATTTGTTTTTTATTTTTTTTTTCATTTGACCTGGAACCAAGGTAGGAGACGACCCGGAGAAGATTTCCCAAGGAAATCTGGCTCTCAATTTCCATTTCCTTTAAGGGGATCAGTGCACAGCAATCCTGTCTGCGGGTTTGCCCACCTCTGGCAGGAGCCCTGGCAGAGGGGCAGCACAGAGCTCTTTGCTGGGGGGCAGAGGAGTAAATTCAAACCTTTCTCCACGTCTCCCAGGCGGGCAGAGCAAAACCTGCTGGGTGGGTCCAGCGGCAGATTTGAGGGTCTGCACAAATCCTGCTCTGAGGGTGTGGGCAGAGCAGGGCTTTTCCATTTTCCTGAAAACCCACTGGGGCAGGAGGATATTTCTTCCCGAGATCAGTCCTTGTGAAACATAGCTCCAAACATCTGTGTGGCACTATCTGCGAGGGCATCCTCCTGTTCAGCCTTTCCACAGTTTTTTGGAGCCTTGACAAAACGCGCCTCCCCTGGGAAGCCTCGCTGATTCAGCAGATTCCTGGAGACAAGGGCTGTTTGTGGCACTGATTCACTCGCTTTGGTTATTTATACCGCTGAGCTGGGTGCTGTGTGAAGCAAGAGCAAAGCGCTGTTCATGCCCCAGAGGCATCAGAAGTCAAGAAAGCAGCAGCATCCAGGGAGAGCACGTAATCCATGAGAGGGCAGAGGAGCAGGGCTCAGACAAAACCCTGCTTCCAACCTCATCTCTGAGCAAAACCACGGCTTCTCCACTTGATTCCTGCGTTGCAAGGCTGGTTTACGTGAGGATGTGTTGTAATATTAATTCCAGGTGCCTAAGCTGGATTTGGGATGGTTTTCAGCCTGCTGGGGCCGGGGGCAGCTGTGGCTGCAGCGGGAGGGCTGTGCAGGGCACAGCAGCTCCCCCAGCACGACAGGGACCACGTGTTAGGCAGGGATTTGTGCCAGTTAGCACTGCTGGGAAGCGTGTTTCTTACAGATATTTCATGCACCTGGAAGCTCCTGTCAAGAACAAAAAAATATCTTAAAACCTGTGAAAAAAGAAATTATACAAATATTACTTTTAGTGTGCTTTTCAGATGGTGTTTGGCTCAGTCATGGGGTGGATTCCAGCAGGTCCTGAATGTCACTTGCAACAGTGACCTGATGAGTCTTGGACACTTTTAGAAATGTGTTTTTTCTGTTGTTAAATAATGGCTGATACAAACAGTGTTTATTTTTTGCTGGGTATGATTCCTTCCAGATTTCCACGTGAGTGCTGAACTGTGTGGCTCTGCCAGCTGTGGGCTTTGTGCTGCCGTGCCAGGGTGTGTTAGTGACCTCGGAAACTGAAATCCCAGGATATGGCAGAAGTGAATGATCCCACTAAAATGGGTGCTAGTGCTCGTTTGCCTGGGGGAAAGTGAACCTATTTTAGTGAGTCAATTTTATAGTGGGTTTTCTTCTTTTCTTTTTTTTTTTTTCATTTTTAATTTAGTGTAGATTTTTAAAAGCTCTTCTGCAGCCAGCTAATTAAACTGATGCAAATGGTTTCAATGTTCTTTTGGGGAAAAGTTTACAGAAATAGTTCTTGGTATAGGCTAGTAAAATTCCAGTTCTTGGCCTCAAAATGAGCGTGGAGGGAAATTCAGATGCAGGCAGTGCTGCTGGTTTTAAAGTTAAGGAAAACTTTGGGGGATGGGACAGGAACTCTGACTGACAGCTCCATTGAGATCGTTTGTCTCCCTTCTTCTCCCTGTGTTAATGCATTTCACCAATACTAAATCCACGTTTGCCTGCATGATAAGGAGAGGCAAAAAAGTCATTTTCAGGGGCTGCTGGTGCTGCCTGGCCATACCTGGGGACAAAAGTTCTGTACTTAAACAATTTCAGGCTTTGCAAAAACCGTTCTGACAGCAAATCCACCTGTTCCTTAGAGCGTTCCCTACCCAAACTGCAGCATTTAATTGCTCTGAAGTGAAACCCCAGCTCAGAGGGGGAATTTTCACCGTCTTCAGCCAAGCCCAGGATTTGCACCACAACATTTTCCCCAGCCCAAGGATGCAGCGAGCCTGTGTGTGTGTGTGTGTGTGTGATGCGATTTAAGCCCTCGCGTGCCGCCCCGCCGCGAGTTTCGGTTTGCTGCTCCGACGGTTGAGATGAAGATCTCTGCAGCTGGAGCTCAGTTTGGTGCTTGGCTGGTTCCTGCAGCCAACCTGCATCCCTGGAGCGGGCTGGGGAGCACGCCTGCTCCAGCTTGATCAAAGGCTGTGGGGTTCCCTGCCGGTGCCGTGGTGATTGGGAAGCAGCATTCCTCAGCAGGTGTACAAGTCCCTCAAGAGAAGGGCACGGAGCCTTGCAGCAAAATAGACATCAGCTAATCTCTCATGCCTAGATGATTTTACTGTGACGTTCTGCCAAGCAGCCCGAGGCGGTGAAAAATAAACTGCTAGCATTATAGTATCATTACGTTTCTGATTCTCCAGAGAAGCCAATATTTGTTTGCTTTTCTCTGAAGTGTTTCATGTCACCACGTATGTTCTCTCCCCTTCTTTTCAGAGCAGGCAGAGGGGGAGGAGGAAAGTTTTACAGCAACTGCACAGCCCAGATTTTGTGCTGCTTTGGGGCTGAAGGGGTGGGGGCTTTGTTGCTGCTCTTTTTTTATACCTACGAAATTTGTAAGGATTATTTGGCAACCTGCGAGCGCGGCGTCGAAGCGAGCATTGCTTCGGAAAGAGGCCAACTACTGCGAACAAATTTTGCAGCCAAAGCGCTGTAAATTTGTTAGGTGCGAAAACAATGTGAGAGGGGCTCACGGCTGAGCCCCAGGCGCTTGCTCTGAGGCCAAGGTCCTTCCTCTCTCTTCTCGCCCGCACTGCGCTGCGGCCGAACCTCTCCTGCATCCCCGCAGCGGCCCGAGGGCTGATCCTTCCTCCCGCTCCCGCGGGGTTCAGCGGCCCCGAGGGCAGCGGGGCTGGCACGAGGTGAAAGCAGAGCCCCGGGGGGGTCAGGGAGCTCCTCGGTGGGGTCAGGGAGCTCCCCAGGGGGACGGGTCCCGCTGCCGCCCGGGGGGGATGCTCGGCCCGGGGGGGATGCTCGGCCCCCGCGGGCAGCCCGCGCTCCCTGCCCGCTGCCTGGCAGGCTCCGAGCCTCTTCCCGCGGGGCAAACGCTGCCCTGGCTCGTGTGTCTGAGCCATCGCGAACTGATTGCCGCGGTTGATGCCGTGGTTGATGCCGTGGTTGATGCCGTGGTTGATGCCGCGGTTGATGCCGCGATCGCTGCGCTGCCCCGGGCAGGGACGGGCGGCACCCGGACCCCGCGGAGCCCCGGGCACAGGGGACACTGAGCCCGGAAAATGTCCCCTCACATTCTTACAAACCTGCCGCCTGGCTTCCAGCTTCCAGTCCGGGAGAAAACGGGACAGGATTTTTTTTTTTTTTCTGTGTAACCACTAATTTGCCCACCCGTAGTAGGAGCTAGACCCGCTGAAATGATTCCCGACTCGTGACGCCGCTGTGCGAGCTCCTGACAAAACGATTTTACGGGTTTTTGTTCTGTTTTGGCTTCATCTTTTCCACCGCGGTGATTTTAGCGGAGGCTGTGGGGTGGCTCTAAGCGCAGAGCTGACTTTAGGAGCGGTTCTAGAAACCCCGTCGCGGTTCTGGGGAAGCTTTTCCCCTCTCTCCTGCTACCTCTGCAGCTGATTTCAGCTGATAAACATCATCCTCCTGCTGCTCGGGCTGTTGTTACAGGCATCGTAAAAGCTCCAAATAATCAAACTTTGGGGAGGAGTCGCTGGCCGGCTGCTGTGACCTGGAGCCGGCTCTGTCCCCATTGTCCCCCGGGTGAAATGTTAACTTGCTTTCCTTTGAAGGCTCTCCCGGATGGGAGAATGACCAGAATTACCAAATTACAATATTCTGGAAGCCGGCGTTCTCCTTAGGCGTCTGTCCCAAAGTTACTTTTTACTCTTGCAGATGATAAAAAATATGAATTACTGTGGGGTTCTTTTCCCGGTCTAATATCAAATGCTGACTTTTAACGTGAGGTTAAAATGTGCAATATTTCAGCTGTTCTCATGACTGAAATGCATGAAAAAGTGGAAATTCGGTCACTTATTTTATCGGAAATTTGCAAGGAAGGAATCTTAATTCTATTCTTAACTCATTATAAAGCTTAAGAATTTTCTTTTAACTTCAATTTTTTAAATATTCATCTGAAGTAAAAATATAGGAAAGGATATCAGAAAGGTCAAAGGTAGAACTAAAGAGCAGGAGATAAAAGATGCTGTTAAAAAAAACCCAACACCTTGAGCACTGCCCAGATGTTTTGCAGCACAAAATTTTCCCTGTGTTTCCTACACCAACATTTGCCTGGAGGAAGAGAAGGAAAGTGATGACAGGGCAACGTTATGATGGGAGAAAGATGATTGAAGGTGGCATTTAAAGATAAAAATAATGGCGAAAAGTACTGTGAATAGCAATGCCAGTTTGTCTGGGCTGTGATTCCACAATTTCCAGGTAAAAATGATTTTCAATTATTTATTGTTTCTATACATTAGAAAAATATATATTTCAGATTCTAGGCTCAATATTTTTCTTCCATATTTTTATTTTTCTGAACCCTTATTTAAAAGTTTGGTTTCTAATGAGCAATTAGCATGTCTAGAGTATGTTGTAAATGACTAATACTAAATAGCAAGATGTACCAAGGCAGTTTCTCAAACTATTTGCTAAACCCTATAAAAAATTATAAACCACTAAAAATGGTTGGATGGGTCATTCTCAGAAAGGGTAGTGGATTCCTAATTAGGGTGTATTAATCTATTTCCATAATACCTAGATATCTTCAATTTTTTCCTGGAGTTATTTGAATTTATCGCTCCTTTTTTGTTTCTGTTTTTGCACAAGGAAAAACAGCATCCAAACCTTTAGAGCATTTGAAGGAAAAAAATGCATTAAATTGTCACCGATATGGAGGGATGGATTTTATCAGCAGTTTACACCAGAGCAGGATCCTCCTCCCCACCTGTGTGCTGAACTGTGGCTGCCTCACTTTTCAGTAACAAACCCTGGGGAGCTCTTGGCCTCTCAGGAGATGTTGGATTAGCAGCACTCAGCCTGTTCAGCTCTGGCAGTTGCCTTTCGTTTGCTTTTTGGAAAGGGAAAATGGTGAGAAATAGCTGCCAGGATTCCCCAAATCCCTCTTGTCTCCAAAGACAACTCCAGCATGTTTCTGCATTAGGCCAAGTATCCCCAGGCTTGGTTTCATTTTTTCTTGGATAAGGGAGGACTTGCTGTCTGCTCTTTGCAGAAAATGGAATCCTTAAAGAGCTCCTTGGAGGGGAAAATTGGGCAAACTGAAACAAACTAAAAGAAAAACAGGAAAACCAAATTTTTGGGAGAAAAATAAAAACCAAAACCATTTTTCCCCTCCTCGTAGCTGCTCCAGCATTTCAGTGTGTCATGGCCATCACACACCTGATTGCCTTCATCTCAGACTTCTCTAGAAATGAGTTCTTGGAAGGAGCTGAGGGATCTCCCCCTTTCCTGCAGAGCCTTTGGGGAGGGATCTGGGGGTGGGGAAGCCTGGATGTGATCCACGTGCTGTCAGGCCTGGCTCTGCTCAGCCAAAATCGATGTCACCTGTGTGCCCTGGCCTGCTGTCACCAGCTGAGCCGTGCCTGTCACACAGACTGGGGTGACTTGGTTTTCTTTTTACTGAGTAAAGGCAAATCAAGGAAATTGAGGGAATATCCTGCTTCTCTTCTGTATCAAACAATCCGCTCAGAGTGGAGACAGTTGATGTGTCCATGAAGAGAGGGTGAATATCACTGAGACAGAGAGATCAGGGGCAAGGGCAGAATCTTTAGTTGTCATCAAGCCTTTCTGACACCGTTTCACAGCCGGCAAAAATGAACTAAAATTGCATCAGGAATGAGTTTGGCTTGGAGGATGGCTCCTGACTGAAGGCTAGTTTTTGGTCCACTTTGATGTGTTGAAGAACAAGAACTTCCAGTACCCATTCTGCTTATGCTCATAAATCACGGGGGCTGGAGAGGAGGAGAAGTGACACGCTGGTTCTGTTTCTCCACGAGCGTGGGCTGCAGTCCATCCTAGCGGCTGTGAAGTGTCTCAGGCTGATAACAAATGCGCAGCACTATCTCAGTCAAGAGGCCAATGAAGCCTGCAGTATTTATACACCTGTGGCTTGAATAGCTGGGTAATGAATGACAAACCTTTTTCTTGCATGTGTGGTTTGGGTTTGGTTGGTTTTTTTTTTTCTTTTTGCCATTTCTAGCTTGCACTGCAGCGAGTCTGGTGCCCTTTGGATTGTTTATACCTTGTCAAACCTGTTTTAAATAGAGCGTTGTGCTGCGCTTTCGGTTTGTCAGGGAAATTGCTGCCCTCTCCTGGTTCGAAGCAATTCTCACCAGCTGAAGGCATCTCCGAGCAAATGCCAGTTGCAGTGTGATAATGTGATCCAATATGAAATTAATTAAGGCTACACAATAGTTTCTTTAAGACTAAATCAGAAAAGAGGGCAGGCAGCCCTATCTGGGACAATAGGATTGGATCCAAATGCAGTTTTAAAGACGCATCCCGCCTCCCCTGATCAGAGTGCATTTAATGAGATTCATGCAATTTCTTTCTGAAAACAATAGCTTTAACCATTGGTTGCATAACCCAGGATATCCAGCTGAGGCCCCCCAAGTACAGAGTGTTCCACAAAAAGGAATGACAAAAAGTCCTCTAGTTCAACTTAAATAATTAAAACAAGATCTGGAGAAATGGCCAGCCCGGTGAGATGCCTTTCAGGGGCTCAGGGAGCGGAGGAGGCGAGATAAAACTCCTAAGGGCAAAGTTAAATTTGCCCATTCCTATTCTCTTTCTGGGGCTGAGCAGCACGAAGTGCCAAGACCCCTGAGAGTGCTCAGCCCCCTCGGCCTTTTGGCGGCTTTCAGCACCTTGCAGGATCAGGCTCCGTGGCCATAACTCAGAAAAGGGTATCTATTGTCTGCACAGAAACAGAGGAGCTCGGCTGCATATACTCCCTGAGATGTGTTTGAGTTCGGGCTGTGATTTGTGGCTCTCGTTTTACACGAAGTTTAAAGTTTCTTGGCTGCTGGAGATCCTACCCCGAGCCCAAGGATCTTCTGCCATGGAAGTGGGTGGGAACAAGACGTGGAACGCAGGCAGTGCTATAGACAATGCTTATTTATGATTGTGGAAGCATTGCAAACAAAGGGAAAAATTCCTCTTGCCCCTCCAGCTACAATAGCTTCACAAAGCATTCAGAGCAACAAATGCCATCTTCCAAAAAGTTCGTAGCAGCAATCTGAGAAGAGTGTGGCCTCGTGGCCTTGCTGGAAGTGTGGAAAGCCAGGAGCTGTGGCCTCTGATAGTCCATAGTAATGGGGAGCTCTGCCTTTCAGAAATGCTTCATGCATAGCAAAACTCTCACAGTAGTTTCCCTGCACTCCTCTTTTAAGATTAAATTTATCTAAGCTGTACTTTGAAGATCCTGCTTTTACATCCCACTGTGATAGCATGCAGCCACAATCCTGTTTGTCAGGTGATTTTGAAACGAAATGCAGCCTTGTGGCAAACAAAATCTCCTGTTCCCAAGGCAGAAGTGAAGACAAATGCTAGGTGCTTCCCTTCTGTCTGCTCAGAGCTGCAGAGATAGATTTCTAGTATTTCCAAGGCTCAGAACTCGCAGATGTGCCTGTGAGTGGAGCCAAGGCGTGGCTTTTATCTGGTTATTTTACAGGCAGCATTTCCTCTGCTGCTGAGGCAATTAAAGCTGCATTACTGGTGTCTTTCACATATTTACTTGTGACAAGGCCAGTTCTGGTTCTTCCCCTTCACAGCAGAGCATTTCACCCTTCAACAGACATGATTTGGTCCAGCAGGGCTCTTCTGCATCCTTTTATGGGCGTCTGCTGCAGCATTTATTCCTAAATAATTTGATAAGTAAGTAACTGCAGAAGAATCACCATGAGAGACAGCACAGGAGTTTCTTTGCTTTGGCCAGATCTATGCTGCACCAAATCTGTTACTGATCTGCGTGTTGTGTGTGGACATGTGCAAAATGAACACACTCCCAACCCATCCTGTTTTGGTTACAGAAAGGTAAAAGAAAGTAAAACCAGGCTGGAGTTGCCCAAACAGGATGTCCAGACTGCTTCTTCCATAAACACCACGTGGGGCTGGAACACGACGGGGTTTGACACCTTTCTGAGGTGCTCCTCATCCGATGCTGCCTGACGGGGATGCCGGGATAAACACAGGGGAGTTTATTTCTCCAAACTTGTTCCAAGTCTAATTCCAGCTTGGTGATCACATTGAGGGATGACCCAATCCGCTTGCTGCCCACATGGGCTTCTGTGAAGGTTCTGTACCCGTGACAGAGCCAACATTTTGCACGAAACAGGAGAATCACTGAGCACTCCCTGTAAATTTTTCTCTCAGGGTGTCCAAGCACAGCCCAAGGCTGCTTTGAAGGGCTGGAAAAAACCCATGGCCAGAGTGATTGGAGGTGTCCAGCTCCTTACTGGGACTGGAGGATGGAGCTGGGGCTGTGCTGTGGGGCATTTCCCCTCTCTCACTGGGGTCAGCCTTGGCCTGCCCTGGAACAGCTTTCACTGCCACTCCTGCTTCCAAGTCCACAATTAATTTTCCTTTTAAACCTGGGCCATAATTCCAAGGTCTTTATACGTTGTCAGAGGTATTCCAGTCCGGACTGAAGCAGAATTGTAAAATGCTTTCCTTTTCTTAAAAATAACCTGAATTTTGGCAGAAGCTCCAGCCCAGCTTTTATTTTGTGAACTGGCCCACGTTGCCATCCCCACCTGGCTGCATTTGTGCCCAGCCCACATTTTTTAATCACCAAAACAAGGGACGAGGGCTTAAAAAAAACAAACCAACGCCAAACCTACAAACAGCAGCACAGCCCTGCCTGTTACCAGATGCCACTGTGGTGATCTCAAGCATAAGCTGTACATTTTTATCTTTTAAATGGAGAGGTCCCTTGGGCACAGCCAGTGCCCCTGTCCACAGCTATCCTTGTCACCCGGCTGTCGTCCGCGCTCGGCGCTGCGAGGCTCACACCGTCCGGCCGCGTGTGCCGCGTGAGGAGTATCGCAGTGGACAAGGGCAGGGATCGAGGGCCGGGGTCCTGGGGACATTGTGGTTTTCAGGGACTGGCATCTCGGTGCGTGGAGGATCCCTGGGAAGGGCGAGAGCGCAGCCAGGAGCGGCCGGGGCTCAGGGCCGCCGTGTGCTTTTATTTGCGTTTATTGTTTGCGACCGCAGCCATTCGTCTCTGGGTATTTCCAGAGTTAAGGGGTAATAAGACAAGACAACAAAGGAGTCTAAGGCTGGCAGAGGGAGGCTGGGGTGCTGTGTGGCACTGCAGGACTGAAGCATTTCCAGGGGCCTGCTCCTGACAACCTCAGCTTCTCACCCTGGAGCCCCCAAACCCCACTGCTCCAGACTTGGCCGTTCACAGCTCGTTCCTACCTTAGCTTAGGTGTTACTGAGTTAGTAGTTACTCAGATTAGTTGGATCTCAGCTCACCCAGGCAGGTTCTTCATTCCTCATGCCTGATTCCCAGTGTGGGCTTATCCATCATCACGAAGTCCCAGCTATCCCAGGATCCCGATGGGAATGGTTCCCAGCTGGGTTTGCTGTGGCTCCCCACACCAGATGTGCATCATTCCTTTAGTGCAGTGGATGTAAAAGGGGTAACCTCCTTTTCTGGGGTCTGCTGTCTGTCTTGCATTGACTTTGCAACGTGGTTTCCCACCCTTTCCCCACAATTTCTCTTTGTTCTTGTGCAAGAAATTCCTCACTGCACATGTTTTCCTAGAGGAGCTCATTTCTACTCCATCCTCTCTCCATCTGATTAGGATAGAAAAAATGTGTTCTTGTTTGCCCCTGTTTGTTCTTCAGTAAAGACTTGTTTGCTAGAAAGTGAAGGGTGTCAACTACATGAGTAATCTGCAGCATTTAAATCTGCAACTTTAAATCTGTCTTTAAAACTTTACGGGATGTTGCCTGCAAGAAAAATTGTCACAGCTCTGTTTTGTGCTTCAGTCACAAGTGGTTTGATTGTGTGGGGGAAGAAAACAGAGAGAAAAACATAGATTTATACAGGAGCAGATAATGTTAATGCAAAGTAATTAAAGTGGTCATAAAAGATGCCTCAAAATGCATATTTCCAATTATTCCTATCATGATTTTAGGGCAGTTTGAGCGGCTGCTGCCAGATCAGAGCAGAGTGCATTCAGGAGGCAGAACAATCCCAGCTGTAACCAGCTACAACCCCACATGATTCAAATGCAAAACGTTTATCCAGAGACATTCCTAAGGATTTACAAAATGAGGGGTACTTGTGGAAGGTGACAAAGCTCCAAGCAGGCATGTGCTCGGTCCAGCTGGGATTTGCACAGAGGTGACAAACTCGGGGATGTTGCAACCACGCAGTGAGCGCTGCCTGGTGTGAGGGGAGCTGTGAACCTCCTGCCCGGGACATGCTTTCACCTGTTGCCTGTTTTACGAATTAATATGCAGCTACAAAAGCTAACACTGCAAAGACTTGAGCAAAACTTTAAAAATATTTCATCCTTTTTTTTTTTTTTTTTAGTTCTTTTTGAGCTTTCTCAGTTTGCGTGCACGGGGTGGGGGTGCGCAGCTGTGCGTCTTCCACTGTACGAATTCGCATTTCCATTTCAAAGATTTATTTGGGGAAGATCCCTCTTTAAGTGGAGGGAATGAGGAGGTGTCAGAGGGTTTCTCCTACCAGGCAGTCGGTGGTCTCCAGCTGCTGTGCAGAAAAAGCCTCTTTGTATGCACAGAGCATCTTCCTTTCTGGGGGAGTGGCGAGTGCAGGCGCGGGGCAGCTCCCTGCCTGTCAGCCAGCACCTGAGAGGCACAGCGAGAGCAGCAGCTCCATAAATCATACAGCAATAAATCAAACATAGCTGGGAATCGATCTGAACAATTAACAATGATTCCTTTGATGCTGACAGTAGAGGCCCCAAAAGACAGGAGCAGAAGCACAGGAGCGAACTGCTGCTCTCAAGACTTCGGCTCTTGAAAATGCATTTTGTCTCCCAAGTGTGCATGGATTTGGGAAGTGGGTTTCATGATTTATTTTATATTTTATATATTTCGTATTTAATTTAATATTTTTGTGATTTAGGTGGTTGGCTTTACAGTAGTCCTCAGTGTAGCAAACACCATGGTTTAAATCCCCAGTGACCTACAAACCCTCAGGTGTTGGTCCTGTTCCATGCAGGGTCTCCAGGTGGGGGATGTGTATGGGAGAGTCAGGGCTGAGCCACTCCCCAACTCTGAGGAGTGTGAACTGGATGTTTTAGAGAAATTTGAAAGCATTAGAGAAGTAAATGAAGTGAAAATGTAACAAGGTTGGTCTACACTTCGAACATTTCAGAGGTTCCAGGAGAAGGCTGCACTGTACACGAGGATCCTCAGGGCACGGACAGGGATTAGGTGACCTCTGGAGACTCATTCCAGCCCAGTGATTCTTTGAGAAGACAAATACACTGGAAGATGCAAATCTCACATGAAAAGTGTAACGTGAGGCCCACTTGTGGGATCTCATGTAAGATTTAGGTTTTGCACCGTCATGGAAGAAAGTTCAATGAATAACTGCCAGTCGTTCTGGTATTGACAGTTGTTCTGGTATTTGGAAGATGAGATGGAAAACAAAGGAATGAACACTAAATGAGATGGTTACATTTCAGTGTTTCCTATCTGAGCTGGAAGGTGCTCTAAAAAATGGGTATTTTAAAAATTGCTGCCATCTCAGAGAGAACAAGACAACGCTGGATGTCTCTCACAGAGAAATCCTCTGGACACGGCTGTGCAAAACATTGTAGGAGATTAAAGCAAAGCATTCCAGTGACTTGTTTAAACATATCTTCTTATATCTCTTTGCAGCAATCCTTAAGCCCCAACCACCAAAGACTATCTCCTCAGAGCAGTGACAAATTCCGATCCCAAACAAACCACCTGGGGCATGCTGAATCGCTAAACACAAATGTCAGAGGTCTAGATCATCTCCAATATTCTTTGACATCGCTTATGATGTGGCCTCTGGCACATTCCCAACAGAAGAAAGTTCAGTTATATTTCTTTCAATTAAAGAATCTGATTTAGCCACTAATCATGTCAAAGAATGTCTGGGGGAGGGAGAGGAAGAGAACGTGAGTGAGCGGTGGTGAGTTCAGGGAGGCACGGGCACTGTGGGACCAGGCTGGGACAAAGACACCAAAAAAAAATCAGTGTACATGTGTCAAAAATATTATTGGTTTGATAAAATCACACAAATCCTATTAATGCACAACCTCAAGCAGTGAAAATCCCACTGTCAGGATTCAGTTTTTGGGGAAAAGACAAGGAAGGCTTTCAGGATGGCAGCAATCAGGACATCAGTGGATGGGAGGGCTCGGCAAGGTTTATCCAGCATCTCCTGAATTCTCACCCAGCCCCAAATGTTGCTCTGTCAGCCCTAGAAGACCCCAGTGCTGGACAGGTGACTCAGTGGGGATGAGTCTGACATTGCTGCACCTCTCTGTACAAACCCACTGGAGGGAAAGCCATAATCCAAAAAAAACAACATGCTGAGCCCTGTATTTCGGTGGATCAGGACATCTAGGATTGCTTCATCCATGTGAATATGTTCCTGATCTTCAGGGAGCAGTGGAAAAAACAGACAGTTCCCAAACCTCAAAAAAGGTTTGAGATCGTTATTAAGAGGATTTGCATTTGGAAAATTTTGCCAGGTTACACAAGCAGATGCAATACTTGGAATATTTCTGCTTAGGTTTTCCAAACCTTTCTTTTCCAACATCCCCGAGGTAACATTGCTTAAGATGGGAACAGATGGACCTTTGTACATAATTCTGGGTGAGTCTCGGTGATTTCTGAGGCTGGGGTCTCTGGCATCCAGTGAGACACCAGCCAGATCTCCACATGCAGGAGGGATGCTGTAAGGCACAGAGCAGCTGAGGCTTTTTTTATTTCTTCTCTATAGCTGTAATATAGAGAAAAAAAAAAATAATGGCAATATATCTGAAAACCAATCACCTGTACAGCCATGAGAGCGACTGTACAATCTTTTAGTGCTGCTCACATGTATTTAATGGTTATAAAAATCATAGGAATCACTTTTTTGGGGGGTTTTTGTAATAGTTTTACACAGAATGATTTTGCATATTCGTTTTGGCATTTTCACACCAGACTAGCAGTGTCACAATGGGAAATTTTAGCACTGAGTAACATAAGGAGAGAAGTTTGAGCTGGCACTATGGCCTGACCAAAATCTCATCCCGATGCATCTTCCTCAGGGCTGCACTGGTGCTCCCAGTTGGGTGCACACCCCCAGGTGCAGAACTGTGCAGCCCCATTCTCACACAATTCCATGGCCTCATCCCTAGAAATATTTTCTTTACAAAAGTGCTGTGGCCCATATTACTCCTTCAGTCCAGCAGTATTGATGTGAGGGTTCTGCATGACTACGCAGATGTGTGAGATACCAAAATTTTACAGTTTTCAATGGGTTTGGGACATTGTTTTAAAAGCAAGGTCGCATTTTTCGCAGTGACAGGCACGGTCTCTGCTGGAGAGAAATTCTTGGTGAGAGTGCTAAGGTTTCTGTAGTGCCTGGACCTTAAGGGAACACCTTGGTCAAGGATCAGTGCTGTTGGTAACCTTGCACTTGGAAAGCTGACATCTCCAAGGAGTGAAATATTGAGGACAGATGAAGTAGCTCCTGCACCTTTGGCTGTGTGTTGCCAGTTCTGTGTCGCGCTGCACATCTTACACACATTAAGGAGCAAATGGGCTCATTCCCAGGGCAGCAAACTTCACAAATCAGAACAAAAATTTATTTATCATGACTGCAGACAGAAATGTCTCCTGACCTCGTGGAAATGTGGTTGTGATGGTCTTACAGAGGCTGGTTTTTTTCTTCCTGCTGGTTTAGGAGAAATCTTCTGGTTTCAGGCATGGAAAAATATATTCTAAATGGTGATATGTCTCAGGCATGAGGATTTTATAACTTGCTTGCTGTTTGCAACCAGTTGAGGTGTTATACAAGCTGTTTAAAACATAGTTTTTATTAGGAAAGCAGCATCTGCCTGTGTTTGCACTAAATCTGCAGCAGCAGCCATTACAGCACCAGCACACGCCAGCTTGACTGGAACAAGGCGCAACAATACTGCTCCCCAAATCTCTGTGAAATTGGAGATAATTCCATGCAGGGCCGACTTTCAAAGGCCTTGTTTAACATCTCTAAAGGTTCGGCTGAGGGGCTGGGGAATTTTTCGGCAGTGCCCTGCTGCCTGGCGCCTGTCTGCATTCTTCCCGGGGAAATCCTGGAGCCGGTGCCGGGAGTGGAGCAGCAGAGGCTGAGCCCTGCGTGCTGGGGTGGCCGTGATGGAGAGGTGGAGGTTGTCACCTGTTGGTGTCTGCTGGGAATGCTGTGCACCTTTCTGATGGCCCGGATTTTGGGAGGATCAATTCAGGCTGGATCAGAGCTATTCACGGGATGCAAAAACCTTTGTTTGCAGGAGTGAGCTTGTTTGCCTTGGCAATATGAATGTGAAAGGGAGGTGGGTTTGTTCTCTCTGGGTTTGACTGAGGAAGATAAAAGGGGAGGGAGGTTTTTTTTAAGCATTTTTAAGCTAAATGACAAATGTTAGTGCAAGAGCTACTGAGCAGGGACTAGCCAGGACAGCTTGGGGCTGGAAGTGAAAAGAGGATTTATAGCCATGAGGGCAGGGAGGTTTTCTTCCAGGAAAAGGAATGGGAACAGCAGCAACACCTTCCCCAGGGTGAATCTGTGATGAATCAGGGTGCTCTGGATGAATCTGTGAGGTGTGTTGGGAGATGGGGACAGGAGAGGCACAGCAGTGGCTCAGGGTGGGTTTTGTAGCGCAGGGTGATGTCGGCAGGGACGTGTCACACATTCACTGCTCTGCACTTGCACTGACTCTAACTCACACAGAACTCCCCAGCCGGAGCTGCAGAGCCTCCCAGCCCCCTGAGAGCGCCCTCTGACCCCTCAGCAGCCTGGGCAGCTTTGTCCTCTCTGGTGCCCCGTGCCCAGGCCCTGAGCAGCGTTACAGCAGGGCCTCCACCCCTCGCTCACATTCCTGCCCTGCTCCTGCATTTGGGCGCTGAGTCAGTCACCTTTCTCAGCATCACTTCTCTCCTCTCAGACACAGAGGCTTCACTGCCTCCTTTGCCTCATTCACTTCCCCCTTTGAGTGGAGGAAAAAAAAGCACAAAAATGAAGATTTAGGTGTGTTGAAGTATAATTCTGGATTTTTTTTTTTCTCCTTTGCTTGTGGATGACATATTTGCAAACCAGGGGTGCTGCAGGGGAGGAGGGAGGGATTCCTAAACTGTTGTGGAATGAATACACTGCTGAACTAATGAATAGAAACAAGATGTTTTAACCACCACCTAGAGAGGTTGCTGAGTGGCCATAATCAGTGCTCCCTAGGAGGTGGCCAAAATGTCTCCTTGCCATTCATTAGATCAGAATAGCTTTGGGTTTATAATGTGATCCTTCTTCCTGACCTTCCTTCTGTTCTTAAGTGACTTCAGGACTATAAATTCCTTCCTAGAAATAGCATTATTTATTTTACTGTCTTGTGTTTGTTATGGTCAGTTGCGATCTTTCTTTAGGAGATGTCATTTTGAATCAAAATGGAATTTAGTGGTGACAGGGTTTGGTGCCCCCCAGTTTTCATACTGGAATTAGACTTGCATGAGCTAAGATTAGTCTGTTTGCAAAATGTTCCTGCTCTTTATAACCTGTCTGTGAGAAACATTCTGCTGTATTAGAGCTCGTTGTACCAACATTTCTGGGCTAATTTGCTGCTGCTTTAAATATCAAGGAAGATTTTCAGATGGATCCCTAAGGCTTTGGCTACAAAACTGAGCAATACCCAGCTCCCCGGGCACAGGCGTGCTGTGGCACTCTTGGGACTGCTGCCTTCTCCTTTTGGGCACACCAGATCTCTGTTCCCAGCAGCAGAGCAGGTGATTTCCAGTGCAATCCTGTCCTTGCTGAAATCCCTGGCGCTGGGAGGAGCTCAGGCAACCACTGGGAAGTAAGGAAAAATCTCCATGGTTATTACACTTCATCAGCTTCTCTAACTACTTCAGGCAATTCCTTTTGGGACTTTTTAAAATTTGCATGATAGGTATCTATACATCCCTGTGAAAAGCACTAGATATTTTAAATTGCATTTCATCCTTAGAAAGTGCTGGGACTTCCAGCTGAACTCCAAGAGGCAGCCGGGGATGTTCAGCAGGGCCTGGGGCTCCCAGATTCCTGCAAATCCGTTGTGATGTGTCCTTGTGCCCAGAGAGGAGACAAACTGCTGCTGCTTGAGATCCCTGCTGGCCCTGTCTGTGGGAAGAAAATTTGGGAAGTGCAGGACTGTTGCCTTGCAGGTTTATGCTCTCCTTTGTGTGACAGAGAAGGAAAGATGAATTATTTGTAGAGAGGCAGAGTGGATTTCTGTGTAGAAACAAACACGGGTGAATGAATAAAAACTTTATATCAGAGGGAACTGCATGTGTAAGGGTCAGGCTTTGAAAGGTGAGTTTCAAGAGGACAGAGAGTTTAGGCAAAAATGACAAAACTTTTGGGGCTCCAAAAGCTGTTGAGTGGTCAATAGCAAAACTGTACATTGAAAAATTCATGAGCTTTGGCTGCGTGTGGTGGTTCTTAGCAGCTGGAAATGCTGGGACCTTCAGGGCTTCCAGAAACAATGGATATTGGCAGAGCTGTAGGAAAACTCGGCACCTGGAAACAACAGTTGTGCTGGCAGAAAGGGGTTTTAGGAGGAAAAAGTACAGGATTTGCTGAATTGCAGAGGCTGTTGTAGAAAGGCTTAAAATATTTGGTTAAGGACAGTTGTTCACGTGTCCTTCCTGATGGGTGAGGGAAGTGCAGCTTGTCATGGTATGTGTGCTCTGTTCCACTTACAAACCTGCTGGATATTCCCAAGGGTTTGGAGACCACTGTGAGCACCTAAAGATCCATCTCCAACAGACAGTGTGCCCGAATTATAACTCTAATCATTTACAAGAGCCCTGCCAAAGGCAGAATAAAACTGAAATTCAGGAATATGGTTTAGCTAAGCAATATGGAAAATGTCTGCAGTGCTGTGTGCTGGATGTTAAGAAATAAGTGTCTGCTTTGAAACCAAACCAGTGATTTCCACATTTCTCAGGAAGTTGCTGAACTTAAAATAATTTTTGTTGTTTTAATGCAAGGGTAATGAATAAATAAATAAAAGCACCAGGCCAATCTGCAAACCAACAGAGACTTTATGTTTTATTTTATTCTTTGTTTATGAGGTTCATAAAAGTTCAGTTTATGTTTGACTGGAGCTGAGCCTCACACACTTCCAGCTTCGAGACCAGATGTGGAAAGTACCTAAATGCTGTAAAAAACAGTTTGAAAGATTATCTGAGTCTGATGGAGCTGAAAACCACAGAGATCTCAGCTTCTTGGGAATCCTCCAGCTGAGACTCCCAAATAAACTGGGACTGGCTTGGAGATGCTGTGACCCAGGAGTCAGACACTTGCATTAGTAACTTCTCCAACAAAATGTCCAAAGCTCTCAGAAGTTTTTCCAGGTTAAGTGTGTGGGGAGAGGAGCTGTGATTGTACAAGAGTTGTATCGTTCAGTGCTTTGTAGCTTTTGAGTTCAACAAAGCATTTTCATTTTGGAGATCAGTGATGTTCTGTCGGATCACTCAGGGCTGGGTTCAGAGCTCACCTGTTTTCAGGACTGACTCCCTTGACTGAGTAACCCCAGACACTTCCTACCAGTTTTGAGAGCCATGCCAGAATTTTCCTGCTGATGTAATGGCAACCAAATCTAGAAAATGCATTTGCTGCTGGTCCCTGCAGTTGGTCTTTCAGCCCTGCTGCGTTGCCCAGAGATGTTCTCAGTGAGGGTCGGGGACTGTTCAGCTTGCCCAAGACAAACAAGAGCAAGGAACCAAAATTACATTTCAATCTCATCTACTGCTTAGCCCTGAAAGCTCCTGGGGTCCTCAGGGTCTTGCTGCCCTCTGGGTTGTTCAGGTGTCTTGAGAGTCCTGCCAGGATGAGAGCAGAATGTCTCTTGCAGGGTTCAGCATCTTTTCTGCACCACGGGTGTGAAACCCACATCCAGGGGGCAGAAATGAAGTGTTTTCTTCCCTCTGTTCCCAGAGAGGCATTCAGGAGCGTTCTCAGAGCATGACTACAGAATTCAGCCATCCCTTTCCATCCCAGCAGCAGCGGAGGAGTCAGAGGTGATGCAATGGCAGGGTGAGGCCAGGCACACGGGCTAAGGACAGGTTTTGAAAGCTGAATCGAGACAGACAGCAGATTTTGCAGAAGTATGTAAGTGCTGTGCATGCCAGGTTCTGGCTGATTACAACAGTCCAGGTGAAACTGTCCTTTAATCCCTCTGAACTCAAATCCAGGACAGACTTATCCTCCCCGCTCTCATTGCGTTGGATTTACATGTGCAAACGCCTTTTCCAACCCAGCCTTGCTTCTTCTGCCCTGCAAATTACTGCATTTCTCCTATCTCTAGTCTACTTTGATTTTGTGGGGTTTTTTAAAGCTGAAAATGCCACAGTCAAGATTCCTTGGTAGAGCACAATGTTGATAACCACTTAACAAAAAATGTCCCTGGCAGATATATTTAGTTTACCCAAGAGTTAATGGAAAGCAGTGTCCAATTCCAAGTGTTGACATGATTTGTCAAGTTTGCCATTCTATATGCTTGAAGTTTCCTTTGAGGGGAACTGACCCAAAACTGTAACACTAAATAAACACCCTCTTCAAATAACCAGTGGTGGTTTCCTAAATTGCCAATCAAATCCATAAATAAAGACGCAAACTCTGAGTGTGTTTAAGTCGTGTTTAGCAGAACAGAACTAAACAATAACATTCTTGTTAAAATGTATTTTCATTTCAAAGCCGTTTCCCCACGAACATTCCAAATGTAAACAGCCCTAAAGATTTCTCAATTATCTTTGCCTTTGCTTCTTGGGTGGATGGGAGAAAGAATGAATCTGAAGCTTCTTTAGAAACACTGAAGTTGGATATGAAAGTCGCAGAAACACAATGCTGCATATTGTCATAATTATCACTTCGTAAAGAAAAGAAAGAAAAGACCAGTTGACTTGGGTTATGAGGACTGGGATCTAAGCAGCATTTGAAGCCGTCTTATGTTGCAAAAGAAAAGGAAATGTGTCTTAGTTTTGTTCACAGAAAACACAACACCCCCCAGTCTGAGCTCAGACATCCAGGACTGGCATCTACCTTTGAGTCCTCTGGGTAAAATCACAGCAGAGAGGGGTTCTGCTCCAAACTGCTCTCTGTAGTCAGGGCTAAGCAGGGAAAAAGGGTGTGAAAGCAAGGCTGGAGAGAGGGTTTTATGCTGAATTTGGATTCAAGGCCTGCTTTTCTGCCGGGTCAGCCCGGGTGGGCTTTGCACTTCCTCTCCTGCTGCTCTCAATCCCTTCGCTGGGAGATGGATCCCGGCTTCCACTTGCCACGATATTGAGCTGTTCCTAATGTCCCCGTGAGTTAGGCCACTGGGGAAAATAAAGAAATGTCTCAGGGAAGCCAGCTGCTGTGAAATCCTCCTTCTCCTCCCGCTGGATTTGGTACTTTCCCGGGATCCCTGGCCTCAGAGCTCTTGGCACAGGGCGGTGATTCAAGGCCCATTGGAGTTAACAGACCTTAACTACCTTCCCTGAGCCTCGGACTGAGATCTTATCTTTCACAGACATTGAATTCTTCCTTCAAATAGCCTTTCTCATTCAGATCGGTTCAGATGCTTTCGGGAAGATCTCAGAAATCAAAAAAAAAAAGCCTTGGAAAAAAAAGAAGGGAGAGATTTTTGTGCAAAAGGATGAGCTGGAACACAAGCAGCCCCATGTCTGAATTCGCTGCTCGTTCCATTTCCATCGCAGCCGGCGAGGCACATCCTGGCAGCTGAAATAGAATCAGAGAATCATAGTCAGAATCAGAGAGTCATAGACTCATAAAATCATAGAGTCATAAAGTCATAGAATCATACAGTCATAGAGTTATAGAGTCATAGAATGGTTTGGGTTGGAAAGGACCTTAAAGATCCTCTCGTTTCAATGCCCTGCCATGAGCAGGGATGCCTAAAGGAGGCTGAGAGCCAGCAGAAAATCTCTTTTGCCTTGCAGGAGTCATACACAGCCCCCAAAGATTATCTCCATCAGGTGCTTCCAGAGTTGCAGTGTGAACCTGAGCAGAACTGATTTAGAGTGTAGGTTTTACCCACGACTCTTGTTATTTCTCAGTTTTCAATCCGTGCCACTGTTTTGTTGGGTTTTCCCCCTGAGCTAAATCAAACCCGTGCCAAAAACCTCTGCAGCCGTGGGGAGGGCATGGACCTGGGAAGGACCTGCCCAAGGCGTTTTTTTCCTCTAAATATCCTGTCCACAGCACCAGCAGTGCCACCACCTCCCACAGGCCGTGCGTCCCCCTGTCCCTGAGCGTGGCACCCTGGGCACACACACACAGCAATGCAGAACGAGGTCTGGGTGTAAATTCCAATTAAATTATGTTTTCACGCTCTCTCCCAGATGAGAGTTAAGCACAATCCCCAAGGACGTGCAGAAGAGCCCCTTTCCCATCTCCCAAACCCTAGAGACAAGCTCAGGAGCTTCCCTGTCCATCCCTCCACCCATCCCTAAACCCAGAATCAGCGTCCCGGTGCTCAGGAGGTGTCGTTCTGGAGCCGAGGGAGTTAATTTGCCCTCATGAATCAATAGCTCTCATCACATGATGAGGCTGAAACCCCAAATCCGTGCCAAAGTGCTCTGCATTGCGCACACACCTCTGTTTTGCCCTCAGGTGCAACACGCAGTTTAGCGAGAGCAAAGATGCCAGTTTCTGTGCAGGTATTTCACATTATCACTTAGATTTGCCCCAGGCTAAAAAGGAGGAGGGAATCCTCCGTTTCAAAAGGATATTTAAGTCTATGGGGCCACTGGGAATGTGTTTTCCTAAGTGCTATCTACAAGCAACCAGAAACAAAAGAGCCGAGAAAGATTCAAACCAGTCTTTGTCACACGCAGGGAACACCACAAAGAGCACATTTATTTTTAATCTGGTATTAAGCCGCAAGAATTAATCCGCAATATTTAAACACTTAAGCATTTAAATCACATTAAAGCTCGCTGTTTTTTCGGAGTGCTTCACAGAAATAATTGTGGGTGCTGGTGGAGACAGTAGCTGGGGGAAAAAAAAAATTGCCTTTTGGTATTCCTTCGGAAAAAATCGGGGGCTGAAAATGTCTGCTGCATTCTGGTTCAGTTGAGAATTCACAGAATTTTAAGTTTCCTGGAAAGTGTGTTTCTGACCATTCCCAGAACCACTGAAAACCCTGAAGTCAGTCAGATGACAGGGACTCTGTGGTTCTGAAAAAGTAGGAAAAATATGGATTTACTTTTTATTTCTTCTCTCCTTACTTTATATAATGAGCCTTCATTTGAGCTTGTAAAGGGTTTTACAACTTTGTGTCTGGGCACATAAGATATTAAAGAACCCCAAACTAAGTTGTGATCCTCCCATGAGAAAGCTGGGCTGCAGTAGGGATGGGAGAAAAAAAACCCCCAAATTGCCAAAAATCCCCCAAAACCACCCCAAATTACCCAGCTTTTGGCATGGGGCGGGAGCAGGCACTGAGACACCACTGCAGAGCCTGAAAGTGCTCAAAGAGTCCCTTGTGCTCCAGCCAGAAAATCCCAGTGGTCAATAAAATGGCTTCAAGATTGGGATGAAACTATCAGCACACACGTATCTTCAGGTTTTAGCTAAAACAGTGAATATTTTCTAAAGAGAATTCTCTCTAGGTGACTGTTTGCTAAGAAAGTAAAGAAAGTTCTGTCAGCTGAGAAGAAAGAGTTGGCAGAAAATTGTGTACCGCAGCAGTAAATCTTCTGAAATGTATTTTTATAGCACCTTTTATCTGATCCATAAACTCCGTGAGGCAGAAGAACGACATTGTTCCACAAAAGCACTCAGAGGTGGAATGATTAACCACAAATCACACTGATTCTAATTTTATATTCAGGATTGTAACCTGGAGTAAGATCTTTGAAGTGGAGACATCCTGAATTTACACCAGGTCAGCATCTGGCCAGTAGCCTAAAATGAAATTCGGGCCCTCCTTTCCTATAGGGATGAATATTCTCTGTTGGAAAAAAAAAAATTAAAAAAAAAAAAGAGTATATTCACAGTGGTTTTTCTAAAAGCAGCTTTTTGGGGTTGTTACATGGTGCTCCTTGGTTTTGTGGTGCTTGTGAGGAGTTTGATTCTGCTGGAACACTTTTGTGGTGAAAGCCAAGATGAGAAGTCAGGATGTGAGGTTGGAGAGCTGTGCTGTGTAGATTTCCTTTCCAACACATGGATAAGTTTGATTCCATGATTTATTTTGGGATCCCCTCCAATATCCCTACATCGAGTAATTCAGCTTTTGTTGAAGTGTAGTTTACCTGGTAGAAGTCTGGGCTCTGACTCAGCCATTCAATTTAGCAGAAACTCTGGATTTCTGTTTAAAAAAAAAGTATTTTCAGTGGTTTGTTTCCTTCCTTGGGACATCTCTGTGTCCTAAAATCCCTGTACCTTTACCTCTAATTCCTATAAACCCTGTGCTCCTGTGCTTGGAAAACGGCACCAACAGCATTGATGTGACTTCATGGGAAACCGGGAATTATTTCGTTTGCGTTTTGTTTTGGAAGAGGCTGCAGGCACGGTTCGAGTTCCAGACAGGACAGGGGGACCATTTGTCAGCTCTATCATTTTCTAGACAGTTTCACAAAGCGTGTAGTGAATGTTAAAGAGCCAGTGAGGGGCTTGCAGAGGCGAGATGATAAATCATCCCGTGAAACTCAATAGGAATTGTTTCCTTTGCTGTGTGATATGTGAAAACTCTGCTAGAGGGGATGTCTCTCAGAGCTGCCCATTACCTAAATTCCCTTCAGCTCAAATGTAAATCCTTTTAAGAGACTAAAGATGCTTTGAAGTTGAAGAGTAGCTCCCAATGACAAATATATATTTTTTTCTAAATGTTGTTAGTCCTTAACTTCTCCCGACAAATCCCTCCTCCCACATTCTGTAAGATACAGCTGAACTGTAACAAAACAAGCCTGCAGTTATTAATAATTTTTAAACTGTCGCCTCCTGATTTTTCACAAGTTTGATTGCTATTGTTATTCTCACTGTTTTTATTATGTCTTGTCATCTTTAATGCTGTTGGAGGGTGTGAAAAATGAAATCTGGGGAGAGCCCATGGAGGCTGCTGAGCAGCAGTGGGTGCCAGCAAGCAGGAGCAGATGAGGACGCAGCTCCCTCCTGCTCTCTGTCCCCACACAGTCACAGCAGCACAAGCTGAGGTGAGAACTTCCATACATTGAGGCTTGAAGCACCCAAAATTAAGCATATTGAAGGCTGGACTTAGCACATGCAGGTTATCATAGAAATTGCTTGTTGGCTGAAGTTTGTACTTTCAGCTAACAATGAATTCTTCTAAGAATTTTCTTTCACAATTTTTCTTCAGGAAATACAATATTATTTTTTTTCCACGGGGAAATCTAAAATTCTTTTAGAGCTTTAGCTGCCTACTTGGGTGGAAAAAGAAAAGTTGACTTGGTTACAAAGCAATTTTATGACATAGATGGGTTTTTTTAAAAAAATCCAAAGGAGAACAGTTTTGAAATTGCTTCTGTGTTCCACGGGATTCCTCAAAACGCACAAACACATCCTTGTGTTCCCTGTGGGACCAACGTGCACAAACAGTTCCCACCTGGATTAACAGGAGCTGTATGTCTGAAGGAAAAAAATCCCAAATTGGTAGAAAGCAGCAGAAATGTTGTGGAATTCATCTTTGTGCATGGAGACCCTTCCCAGAGGGAATCTTTGACCTGGGAACAGCAGGGCTGGTTTCCCACTTTTCCTCATGCTCACTTTCCTTTCTTTCCGTGCAGTTGCCATCAGGGTTTCTTTATTTAGGAATTGGGGTGAAGCTCCTCAGAGGGTTTAAAATGAGTTTACAGCGCCCCAGTCCCCATAGCTGGAGTTTGGGTGACACCAGTTGTGTTCTGAGGGCTGAGGATGAGACTCCAAGTTTGAGCCTTCCCAAATTTTAGAGATTTTTCCATTTTGCTAATTAGTCTTCCCTGAAAAGCCAACCTTAGATTCTATTCTGGGCTTTTTCATTTTCAAGAACTAAGTTCACATAGGTCATGAAAATTAATGTTTAGACACACCATTTTGCCTTAAAGAGGTATTTTTTAAAATCTCAAGTCATTTTTTCTTTGTGAGATGAGGTGCTAAAACCAGAAATTATAGAATTTAGGGATTTTTTTTTTCCTTCACAGGGCTGGAGGTGACCATGACTAACCAAAAAGGTATTCCCAGGTCCTGATACTGTTTTGCAAACTGTTCTATATTAAATATCATCCCTCTAGTGAGAGCTGTCAAAACACTTTCATCTAACCTTCACCAGTAGAAAAATCTTAGTGATGCCACATAACAAACATTATACAAATAACTGTCAGAGCTCATTAAGTCTCCTTTGAAACAATTATTTTCTCATGTGCTTTGAGTATTTTAATTTTTAAGGTGTCATTTCTAAGCACTCTAGTGCTGATTTGCTTCTGGAACCCTTAGATCTCATTTTCATTAATTTTTATGGAAGCTGGAAAATGCAGAACACTCAAAAGTATTTTCCTATTCCTGTTTATATTGGGTTTGTGCCATTTCAGTGACACAAAAAGCTCTGGCTGTTGCTTCAGATGAAGCAGCTGCGGATGTTTTCATGTCCATTTTAAAAAGTTGTGTCCGTGCTTGGGGCAGAAGTAGATTAAAACTGAATATAGAGGCTTTAGGCAGCCCTAAATTATATATGGTTTCAACGCCAGCAGAGTGTAACAGCTTCTGAAGCAATTTGCCCATTTCTGTCACTCTTCAGCAACAAAAAATCAGCTCATCTCAGAGATGCTCCGGCTCATGAAAAGGTTTAGATTCCAAATTAATTAATCTGGATCATTTACTCATTATAACATTTAGAAACTGCTTTGAGAGAGCTGGACAACAATGAGAACAAAAGAATAAAGATAGAGCAAAAAGATTGGTCCCCCCACAGAGGCAGGGAATAAAAGACAGCAGGTGAATAAAAGAAAATGGTAGGAAAAATTGAGACCATGCCGGTCTGCAGCATCAGTGGGCAGCAATTTCTTCTCTTCTATCACAATTCCTATAAAGGTAGAGATAAATAAATTGCTATTTCACACTCATCTAAGTATTGAAACCATGCAGGAGAAAACCTCTCTCCTCTGGCGTGGATGCTGAGTGTGCAGGTGTGAGGAGCAGCCCCAGGAGGAGCTGCCTGGGCTGGAGATGTTCCCTCTGCTTTGGTGGCACCGTGCCAAGGCTGGGGTGGCCACAACAGCCTGGCACAGCCTGGGTCGTTATTACCTGTGTCCAAAATCGGGACTGTGGGCTGAATTGCTAAGCCAGCAATTAAGTTGAGCCTGGAATTAATTAATTAATTAAGCAGAGGCTGGTGGCTCTGGGGCAGTCCTGCTCAGCCACCCCCTCCCTGCACTGTCCCCCACATGCAGGCCTGGCGTTTCTTTGTGCTCGTAAGGATCTCGCTGGACTTTGAATGCACTGACATTTGCTCTGAGAGCAGATGGAAAAAAAAAAAAAAAAGACACATAAAGTTCCCAGAGATCTAAAAGCAGAAACATGTGTTGGAATATGAGCACAGGCTTTTTCTTCTTAACTAAATTGAGCAGTAGGAGATAGGAGTTTGGGTGACCCCTTCCTCACAGTGGGTGTTACACAGACTCAGGCTTTGAGCACTTCCTTAAGGACTGTCAGGAGACTGGGAAATAATTCAGTCAAAGAGGGCAGCACAAGCAACAATGTCGAGGGAAGGATTTTATATTTCAAGTTAAGTGAATCCATTTGTTTTCTTTTTAATGGGAACAGCACTGTGACTCTGCAAGAGTTAGGAATGAGCTCAGCAACTGGAAACTGAAAAGCAGAAAATCCTGTTGCTCCTCGGGCTGAGGTCTGGGCCTCGCTGTTGTAATTGTGGTTTTAGTGGTCCGTGGCTCTGGTTTGCCCTGCCTTGGTGCCACAGGACCTGTGCAGGGCACTGAATCCATCACCCATGGGCTGCTCATCCCTAAGGAAAGGGGTGATGCTGCTTGCATTCACTCCTGAGGGGGTTTAGGGTGTGTAAAGATCTGCAGATACTGTTAGAATTCAGTGCAGAGGTGCTTCCATGCTCTGTCCTCTGTAAACTTTCTGAGCTCCAAGCGAGCTGGAAGGAGTCACACTTTTGCTTTCTGCTCCTGTCATTTCCTCTGCAGCCATCCAGCACTGTGCTGGTTCACGGCTCACTCACCTCTCCTGGCTGAGCACAGGCTTGGCACCAACCAGAGCTCCCAAAGCTGCTCATTTCCAGCTGGAAACTTCACAAACCTCCCGACCAGGGGATCTCCACTGACACAGGGCTCTCCAGCACTCCAGATTTAGCCAAGGAGCCCTGCTTTTATGTAGTAGCTGATATTCTATTCGATTTTCCTTCTTCCCTCTCTGTAATTCCTTAAGTTTTGCATTTCAGAAAGTGATGCTCCTTTTATTCTAGGACATGCACAGTTTCATTGTTTTCCTCTTCAGTCTCTCTATCCTCTGGTGGCAAAGCTTGGAGAGCCAGCAAACCAAGCTGGGGGAGTTTTCCAGGGTACTGTCAAGAGGATTATTTATGTCCATTACAAAAATAACTGGGTTTCTAAGTATCCATCTTGTGGGGCACTCTTAGCTCACTGTAACATTTTCATCATGAATAACCAATTAAAAAACCTTATTTTGCAAAGCTGTTAAAGTGCTCATTCGGGGAAACTGCAGGCACTGGCGCTGCTGGCCAAATACACCCCAAAAATGAACTTTGCAGTACTCTTCAGAAAGCCATGTTTTGTCACACTTTTGAAGAGCTCTATCATTTATTAGCTGGGCCTGTTCCCGTGTTTGGTTTTCCTGGCTGCTGGCAGAGGTGCCAGCGCAAACGCTGCCTGGCATTCGTCCTGGCTGTCTCAAAACGAAGCCGCCCGGCCTCAGCTGTGTCCGTGCTGCTGCAGCCTCTGACCCCAGCAGCATGGAGCCAACGTGACCTTTCTCGAGTGCCTGGATGTGAATCTGCAGGGCAGGAAAGTCCCTCCCTGCCCGAGTGAAGGGATTGGATTCGACACCTGCCCGCCGGAGCCGGGCTGTGCGAGCGGGCAGAGAGCGCGGCCCGGGCGCTTTGGAGGGGATAATGCGCTTCAGCTGTTCAGTGCCTGGAACAGTCAGGCCGCTGCTTTTGCTGCTGGAATGGAGGCAGGGTTTTGAGGTCAAAAACCAGCATGGATTTCAGTGAGGAAGGTTTTCCTTTAGAAGCTGTATGGCTGTGAAAAGTGAGTGAATTCAAGACTGAAGTGCAAGGTATTGGACGGGTTTCTAGTTTGACAGATATCTGCCCTTTACAGACCCTTCTGCCCTCCTCACCTCTGACACGAAGGGAATTTTGGAAGCATAGCAGTGACCCCCCCATGGCAGCACATGTGCTGGGCTCTGGGCCAGGTCAGTCCCTTCCCGTGCACCTCGCTGGGATTTGCTCACGTGCTTTTCCACAGAGACTCTGCTGGGCGAAGCCTTGCTTCCAAGAAAGCCCTGCAGAGCCTGAGTAAATTGTAATTCCTGTTACCGAGAGACTCGGGAGTTTAAATGAAGCCCAGAATTGCATGGAGTGTTCCAGTCAACACATTTTTGGTTTTCCTTCTTAAAACATTCATAAAAGCATTCTGTAGCCAGCTGTGTGGCAGCCAGCAGCCCTTGCTTCCTTCCACATCAGAACAAGTAGGAGCATCTTTTTTAGCTGGGAGAAAACAACAAAAAAATCACACTAAATTGATTTTCCCTTTGATCCCTCATATTCCCTACATGCTTTCCTCTCTGTTTATAGCATCTGACATAATTCCTTTGGTCAGATTTTATGCCTGAAGTCATTTAGGCCAATTTTAGCTTTTTTTTTCCAGGGATTTGACGTCTCAAGCAACTTAATCTAGGTCAGTAAAGTACCTGCTGTTGAAAGGAATTTTCTTGGGTAATGTTTTGATGTCAGAAGGGCCTTCCCTGGCATGTGCAGATCGGAGGTCACCAAGCCCGTCCAGCATAGAAAAGGCAAGCCCTAGGTGTTAAATATTGCCCAAAAAGCAGTCTGCAGGGACATGTAGATTCAGATTTTAAACGGAGGATTTTGTGATTTTTGAACGGCTGGAGTGATGTAGTGTAAAAATCCCAGCAATGCTTCCTTTGGGGGAGAATGTGCATGAGAAACGTTTGGGTTCAGGATCACAGGAGCAGCAATTGCAGTGATTTCAAATAATTCCCAGACCAAACCAAAGTGTTGAGTTTACAGCTGGGAAAGCCCAGGGAGCTCGTGCTGAGAAGAGCCACGGGATGTGGGAGCTCCTGGAGGAGCAAACCTGCTGGAGCTCACACTGCAGTGCTAAAGTTCCGTTTTTTGGCTGCTCTAAGGAACATTTCTGAGGACTTTTATCACAACTCCCTTTATCACAACCAGGGCTGAAGGGCAGTCTTCCTTCTGGCTTTCCAGACACCCAGTGAAAGCACTGGGGACAGGGAATTATCACTGTAGCCAAGGCAAAAACTGGGAGAAAATGGAAGAAAAATACAAGGTATTGCACGAGCACCAAGAGTAACAAAGATTTTATTTTCTGGGTTCACATTTCATGATTGATTTAATTTTGTATTTGTAAAAGGGAAGCTCTGAATGAAGTTTTCCTGTTGTTGGGCTTGGGTATTTGCAGAGGCCTTCTTCCTGTACCTATCCAACTATTTTCACAAAAACTGGAGGGATTTAAATTGCTATTTGTCTGACCTTCTGTCACATTTGATTACGAAGGGTTCAGGCATAACTGAGGTGGGGCACAGGTAAAATGGCAAAAACTCAGCAAAATGTATAATTGCTCTTCATTTCCAAATGACAAAAAACCACCAGGGGAGCTCAGTCTTTTCCCTAAATCTTTTAGGAAAAAGATACTGTGAACTACATTTATCTGTTCCTTCAGCCATTTCAAAAGCAGCAGCACAAGCCAGTTCTTCAGCCCTGGTTTAGAACATCCCCTGAACAACCGAATTGGAATGACATTACTGGGAACTAAAGTGATTGTGTGTGTGCTTATTTCGCTCCTCACTGAGGACTCCATCAGTACTGCACTAACAGGGAGTGATATTTTTGCCCCTGCAAATTGACTTGCCTTAATTTGTTACATTTGGTTAGCTGGTTTCTGGTGGATTTTAGTACCCTACAATGGTTTCACATTATGCTCTGCAGAGCATTTTTTGGTGGGCTTGATCAAACCCACGGTCATGAGATGCTTTTTTTTTTATTTTCCCCCTCATTTCCAGTTGAGAAGTTGCATTATGAGGCTCTAAAAATACATCCCTAAGGTTTTCATTAAATTGTTTCTCCATGGCAGCAATTGTTGGAGCTGCTGTGTTCATGCCTTTGATCGCTATTGGGAGGAGTGGTGGCTTTTGTGATTGGAAATGGATGAAGGACGGAGCCAATCCAAATATGTGTTTGCATGAGGGATGTGTTTCTGTGGGGGAGAGAGAAATCTATTTACATGTGCACTGAGCAGAATTGCTTTTTTGCCTTTTCATCCCTCTATGAACTTTTAAAGTAGGAAGATTTACTTAAGTAATTTTTTTTTTTTAAATGGAAATGAAAGGTGTGGGATTTATCTCTGGGAAGGTCTTACACGTCTGCATAAAATGTTTTGGTAGGCAAAGAACTTAAATGTGACTGTTGCATTTCAGCAAAGGTCTCTCTTATTCAAACATTTCTTCAGGCACCTGAGTTTTACAGGAGGTTGCCAAAACAAAGCTTTGAAAACAGAGTAAAACACCTTTTCTCCTGCTGGTTCAGCTTTCCTCTTTTAAAAAATGAGATTATGAGATGTCACCATTCAGTGAGTTTTGCTTTTACCATTTTCTTTCAAGTTAGGATGTAAAGAAACAAAAAGAAACCAAGGAAACTAAGACAGAAGCTAAGGAAAATGTACATTAAATAATTATGCACATATGTAAATACAGAAAGGTTTTATATCACAATTTTAATAAATGGAAGAATAAAAGGTGATTTTTTTCTTTTCCACTTTCCCTTTCAGAGTTGAATTTTAAGCTATAAATTCAGTCCAGAAGGTTTCTCAAAAGGTCTTTTTTAACTTCAACTGGTCAAAAACTGATTTCCCTGCCCTGAAATATTTCTGAGATATGTTAAGCAAAATCCCACTCCAAATGGCCTGAGAAGTTCAAACTCTATTCAAACTCCAAAATTTTGCATCTTAGAACAGAACATAAACCTATAAATAGAAGTAAATTAAAATATTTTCATGCATGAAAGTTTTAAATTGAGTAATTTTAATAGTATAGCTTAATTAAATACCTAAATTAGAAGAATTTAATTTTGAAACAGAGATCTTTTGATTTTATTTTAAGTGCAAGAACACCCCAGTTAGGTTTCACAGGGAAATCTTGATGGTAGCTGGTGTTCCCTGGATAAGATCACCTGAGCTGAAATCTTTGCTAAACAAGCAAGAAGCAGAATTGAGCAGGATTTATTTCTTAGCCTTGCTCTTTTGCAGGGGTTAAAAGTGAGCCTTCCTCCTCTTTACAGCTATAAACACTGCAGTCCACATGAAGAGAAATCTATTTAAAAGTGGCTGAATAAAGTCAAGAAGGTAAATTAGAATCATCTGCTTCCCAAAGCCTTTCTTGTCTCCATAAAACAATGCCCTCTCCTGCCTCCCAGGCTGTGACTAATTCCCCAACAGTCCTTTTGTTCCAAATAAAACTCTCATGGAGGGTGACCATATTTTAATGAACAAATGCAGGGAAGATTGACTTTACAGGATTTTTTTTTGTCCTCTTTACTTCAGTGGCAGAGAGGAGAGGGGACAGAAGCGCAGGACACGAGTCTCAGCGTGGATGCTGAGGGATGGTCAGAGGATTATTTTTTGGCTGCTGTGTTTTTGGTACAGCTGTGGATCACGTGTGGACACAGTTAATTGGGTTGATAATTAGGAGAGTTTAGTACCAGCTGATCTGTCAGGGATCTCTGTGAGGAAGCAGAGGCTGAGATTCCCTGGAAAACCAGAGTGTCCCCACTTTGGGGGGAAGCAGGATGGTGAGATTTGCTCCAGAAGGCTCTAAATGAAGGGCTTGTCACATCCTCCCTCTGGAGGACCAGGAGTGTCCCCAGAGGGCTGCAGATCTGCCCTGGGAAAGGCACAGGAAAACAACTGGGGCTTTGAGCTTCCTGCAGCTCAAAATCAGGTGCATTTCCCCTTGGTTGGAACAGCCCGCTCAGAGGAAAGGGTTAAAAGGAGGACAGCGTGGTCAAACCTGCAAAGAACCTGTGTCATTTAAATCCTCCTCATGAAAAGTCTGATATCCTCACATTCTTTAACTGTGAGCTCCACTTTGATGTTTGAAAGCATTGATCTCCCTCTGGAAGTGCTCCTCAGGCTCTGCCAGACCTTCTCCTGAGAGGGAAACCAGCTCTTGTGACACTTGAGCCAGCTGGTGAAAGGCAAGTGACACTTTTTGAAAGAATTGAGGCGTTTTGGCCACTTCACATTCTCACAGATTTGACACTCTTTTATACTGACTTAACCCAAAGTAACTGAACCTGTTCTTCTAGAGACTCCACTTGCAGCTCCAAGATCTATTCTTCCAATTTACCTTCCTGAAAAATTGGGGAATCCCTTCAATCATTGGTGATCATGAAGAACTATGTCTTCTTTATGACTTCCTTTATTATTAAAAATCAGAAACCAATTACAACTCGAGCTCCAGGAATAAATCTAGAATAGTTATTTAAATGTCAGCAGTTACCTAAAATTGTATCAGATGAGAGAGACCAGAAAATACCAACTCCATTTATTGATTTTATTTAAACATTTGTTGCTGTTGTTCCTAGGAGATCTTGTTGATTTGCAATCTTCTGGCCAATATCCAGCATTTCAGGAAAGTAGGTTCTGTTTGTGACAGCAAAAGCCATAACTTGGGCTGAAAACTGAATTCAAGTGATTTTAAAGGACTACATAGATTTAAGAAGGATTTCAATCAGCTAATTCCTCTGATCTTCTTCAATTGAAAATGCTGGACTTATTTGCAGTGAACAGGATCCAAGATCTCTTGTGTGAACAAAGGGTCTTTGGGAGTGAAGAAAGGGAAGCTAAACCTGAAATTTTCATATGATCTTCCATCATTAGAAATCCCCATGAGGACAATGGCAATTTTGCATTTGAGCAATGATCCTACAGAACTTTTTTCTCCTTGCCAGTTTCGGATTCTGCTTGGGCTGACTGTTGTTTGTTAGCTCAGGAATGTCAGAGATGAGAGAAGAACCTGCACACATCTTCCACTCCCCCATACACTTTGTTTTCATGTTCCCCAGCAAACTCCTCAAGCTTTGTGTTTGCTTGTTTATTTTTATTCACTATTTGCTCTTGTGTCTCTCGCTGCCTTAAAACTATGCAGGCTAAAGGTCTGAACACTCAGGTTGGTTTAAGCATCCTTGATTTGCTGGTGGTTTTCTTGCAGTTGTGAGAGCATTACAGCAGCGAACGTGCTGGCAGCCCATCAAACTCGGGATGCAGAACCTCATAATGCCAGCACTGCTATTGGCTCCGCAAACCCAGACAGCTTCATCAAGAAAATTCTGTCAAAAAGAATCACTGACACAGACGTGGCTGATACACTTAGAATCCAACATCTTGTCCCTTGGACGTAGTGCCCCAGGCTCCAAACACAAACAAATCAGCCCTTCATGAGGAGATGCTTATGTGCTAAATCCTTCTTTTCCTTGGCTTTGGCAAACATCAGTAAACATCTTGGCAATAAAGAGCAAGAGATTACATGTTATACATGGGCGGCAGGCTTCCAATGCAGCGAGGGAGGGACCGTATCTGCTCCTGATGAAAGCAGAATGCTGACAGTTATGCAATTACTCATGTGAAATGCACCCAGCAGCAGCCTGGTGGTCAAAACTCAGATTGGAGCTCAGGGGTGTCTTGTCAGGGCTTGGAGGACAGATGTTGTACCTTGACTGGATCATTTTCTGAGAGGCTATCCCACTTCAGTATTGCTTTGCTTCCCTTTCCCTTCTTCCCAGCCATTCATGACCCAGGCAGAAAAAATATTGCTTGAAAATGGCAAGTGATTACTTGAGAAAAAAATAGTGAATTGAAAATGATGTCTTATTTTTACACTCCACAATTGTGTCTGTAGGGACAGTAATTGCTGTTTGTTTTAGTGGCTGATGGATATGCTTAGAGTGACTTTTTTCCACATTACAAGTAGGACATCACTTACACTGAGGTTGCTTGTCATACCTTTCAGACCAATAAAACTCCCACAGATGAAAGCTTCCCTCACGTAAAAGAACTGTTGAAAAAGTGTTTCTGTGGACATAAAATCTGACATGATGATAATCTGAAACTGCTCACTCCCCAAGGATGACAAAACTCTAACAACTTCAAAGCGAAGAAAGACTTGCCAGAGGGGAAATTGTAATTAAAATTAGATAACCTGTATGAAAAGCATCCAATTTGTAGTCTATAAAAGCATTTTAGAAGCACAGTTCTTCAGCCCCAGGACCATAGCTGTAACAATTATCTCAATACTTTCACAGTGGAATCAAAACATGTTAATTTGTTAATGAGTCAGTACATAGCAGTAAGGCAAAACTCTAACGAGGGAATACAAACATGAAGACTGCATTTTTTGTTTTTAAGAGAATGCACTGTTGAAGTCCATGCTTTGGTTGCTGCGAAAACTCCCCATCTCTTCCTGAAAAAAGTGGTTTTGAACAGAGTGAATGGAAAGTTTCCCCTCTTCCCCACTTAGTCTTGGCCAAAAGGCCAGGTGGGTCACTGAGACTTTCTTTCACATGCAATGGTTTCTTCTCGAGCCTTTTCTGCAGGAATATTTGGATTCTGCAGGAATATTTGGATTCTGCAGGAGTATTTGGATTCTGCAGTGCCTGTGCCTGCCTGGGAGCACTGGTCACCCCTCACATCCCATCTCCCAGCTGAGACCCCCCTGAGCCATCTCAGCCCCAGCACACACAACTTCCAAGGGGTGAAGGATGTAAAACGAGCACAACAATCTCTTTTGAGCTGAGCTCTGAGTGAGTAACAGCCTCGCTCATCTTCATCCACCTGGAGCAGGGAGGCAGCAGCTGGACCAAGGACTGGATTGAGCCCTTCTGTCCTGACACTGAGCAGATCTCAAAGAGCAAAGAGGAGCCTTGAACCCAGCGAGAAGGCAGATTATTCCTCTTTCCCCACTTCCCAGCAGAGCTTTTCATCCACCCTGTGTTTTGCAGCAGCTAATCCATAAATCTGGCGCTTCTCCCAAGCGGCTGCGCTGTAGTGGCTGCTCCCCCAGCAGGGCAGAGAGGGAGGTTTCCCTGTTACTGTGCCAGCACAGAGCAGCAAAAATATTAATTTTCAGCTAATGGTTGTATGCCTCAGATTAGGAGAGGATTAGGGACTACTTTGAGAGTTTGTTTTGTTGTGAGGTTGGAGGGCGGAAGTGCGGTGGGGAGAAATAGGCAATGGAAAAAGAGCCCTGAAAGAAATATGAAAAGGAAGAAGAAAGGAGGCAAGAGGGATGGGAAGGGAGGGAGGAAAGAAAAAGCCGCATGTGAGGAGGAAAGGTAAAGTAGTGGAAAAATCATAAAACTCATGGAACTTTACATTGATTGGGACATGCTAAAACAAAAGAGCTTGAGCCTCAGGTCAAATAAATCTTATTTCTTTCTTCCTCCACTGCACTACAGCAGTCACTCTTTAAGAAAGAAGAGTTTAGGGTCTGGTTATATCAATACTGTCAATGAGCACAGAACTAAGGGAAGTTTTAAGGCCAAAATAGCCCATTCCATCGCTTGGCTGTGAAGTGAACCATGACAGCATCTGGGAAAACCCAGACACAATTTCCATAAGGAGAAAGTCTCCTCAGCTGCTGTGTTGGGAGGCACAAGGAAACCCTGTGCTGTGATGGCAGGTTGGCTTGCCTGGGAATTCAGGACTCTGGGAGAACAAACTTGTCTATCAGTACGCAATAGCATTTGAGTGTCTTTCACTATCTGTTCAAACTCTTGGTTCTCTTTTCCATCGTCAGTAAAATTTAGGATGCAAAGGTGCATCCAAACCCACCTGCATCTCACTTATCTTCACTCTTTCCAGGTCCATCCTTTAGATCATGTTTGCTGTTCCATCCTCATTCAGGAGCTGTAATTTTAGTTCCTGAAAGAGGCACAGAGCACAATAAACACACAGTGCTCCCACACTGAAATGTGTGCCACGTTTTAGTGACAGCAGTAAAGGTGTCCAGCATCATCACCTCCCTTCTGTAAAGAGGTCGCAGACCAGAGATGCTGAGAGAAGGAAAAGGGCTTGGAGGGAAAAGTCAGAATAGCCTGGGTGTAATGGTGATCTTCTGGCACTGAATCTCATAATTAGCCAGGGCAGACTTCTCTTTGATGTAGGATTAATGTGGAAAGAAAAGATTAATGTACAGTGTTACTTCCTGAGCGAGCTGTTTCATTATCTTTGGTAGCTTCACAGTATGATAATAATCAGAGGACTGGATCTGAAATTTTCCAGTTGAGACAATAGGGAGGAGGTGAGTGTTATCTCTGCCTTCCTCCAGGTGACACAGTAATCCACTGTGCCGTTCCTGACAGCTGGAAAAGCTGCACATCATCCTGAACGCCTTGCGCATGGCCTAAGCTTGCAAGCATTGATAATGATAAAATACTCATTATATCATTTTTGCTCAAGGCAAATATACATTCTGGTGATCTGATGTAAATGCATGGAGTTATCTCCTGCTGGTCTCTATTTATGGGAGCAGTGACTCCAGGTACTGCTATTATTAGCACTCTTATGAACACTGTTTGCTTTGTTGCAACACTTCTCATTTAATCAAACATCCCAAGGCACTTGGAGAAAAAGTTGTCCTGTATCAGTAGTGCCAATTTTAAGTAAATATTCTCCCAGCCAAACATTTACCTTTACCTGGGAGCTGCAGGCTGCTGGCTGCTGCACGGGCCCAGAATCCAGCAGGCCTGGATCCCATTTTCAGTTGTTGTAAAAGCTTTCAGTGGTGGAAGAAAGGCTGTCTAAGGATCAAAACCTTTGGGAGAACAGAGAGATGGGGAAGCAAAGGAGCAAACTGCCAGGTTCTTTGCCTCTCTCAATTTTTTTGTGTCAGGAAGAAGCTTTGTCAGTTCCATGAGGTCCCTCCCAGTGTCAGGCTGTGAGTGATTCAGAATCTGTGTGTGCCAGAAACTTAAATACCCTGGTGAAGATCTTCGTTCAGGAAACAGGGACAGCAAAGTGTACCTGCCTCAAACAGGATGGTTTTAATTCTGCCTAACCAGGGACAAATAAGTTTTCCTCGTTTATTCTCTGTGATTCTGCTCTGGCCTGGAATGAGGTATTCCACTGCACTTTATCATCAGCCTTGCTGCTGCTCCACATGAAATGTGGAGGGTCCTACCAAAGCCCTGAATCATTCACTCAGCAGCATTGTTTGGGTTTGGTTTGGGATGTTTCTCAAATTCAAGTTGAGGCTGGTTTGATGTTGCGCTCTTCAAAGTTATTCAGCACCCAGCCCTTTTGTGGCTCTGTGGAGTTCAGAAGTTGGCTGGAGCCTGGTGCTGTATCGGAGCTTTCACAACAGCAGCCAAAACAATTAATCTTTTCCAAAGATGCAGCGTGGAAGGCTGTTGCGCCTTCTATTTTTATGGCTGTGTTTTTGCTTTATTTCTCACTCAGATGCTGGGCTTCATTCTGTGCCATTTCCTTGCCTTGCATGCTGAATAACTCCTTACATGCTGAAGCTATAACATTTTCTAACTGCAGATCCTATAAACCAGGGAAATGTGCCAGTCTAGAATTGTCTGTGAGCAAATCTAAACTGACCTGCAGCCTTCCCAGCATTCTCCTTCGTGGCACCTTTCATTTGATGGGCAGACTGTAGATTCCTGACCTTCAAATTAAAAGATCAGGGATAGAACCAGGGATCTGTCTCATGTCTCATGTCAGCTGCTCTGGGCTGGACCGTTGGGATTAGAGAGAGGCAATAAACATCACTGAGCTCTCGGGGGCTTCAGGCTGGACTGCAGCAGGAGTTTGTTCACTGGAAGGGTGGTCAGGCATTGCAAGGGGCTGTCAGGGGAGGTTTGGAGTCCCCAAACCTCCACCTCCATCCCTGGAGGTTTCCAAGGGGAAACTGGATGTGGCTGGTGACAAGGTGGGGACCAGGCACAGGTTGGACTCGATGGGCTGGGAGGTCTTTTCCTGTCACTATAGGACACGAAAAAACACAGACACACACTGCAGCTCAGGTGATCAGAAGAGAAGAGAGTTTATTTTTTCTGACTCCAGTATTTATAGTTTTCCAAAAGTGACAGTGGATTGGACGGTGGCAGTGCCACCTCTCCAAAGACACTGCACAGACAAACAGTCCATCAATTTTTCTCCTCCTCTATGAAGGAATGTAAAACACTGAGGTGTTTACAGAAAGTGTGTGAGAAAGTTCTTCACAAATATGTAAATATCAGGGCGACATTTTCCAACCTCAGTGACTCTGTATTTCTGACTTTTTTATGGTGGTGCCCATTTGCCAACACTCATTAACCACACACACCACTCACTGCACAAGTATTTACACAAATACTTCCATTTGTATTTGCAGTGAGTGTGCAGGAAAATAGGAAAATAAAAATGTTGCATGAATCTGGGCTCCTAATTTAAAATTTGATGCTAATAATATTTTGTAACTAACACACAGCGCAGCTCGAATCCACTGCCAGCTGCTGCTCTGCCCGTGGACCACAAACTCAGGAGAAACTAAAATAAGAAAGTGGCTTTAATAGTGAGTTTGTTTGTGGCCTGGACAATCTGGAGCACCAGTGCTGGGAGGTTTGGCTCCCTGCTCTGCAGCAGGTCATCCCTACAACAGGGACGAGCCAAGGAGGAGGCAGTGTAGTGCCAGGAGAGGTCTAGCAGGGCCCAGGGCTGCCCAGCCAGAGCGCTGCCAGCAATCCTTGCGCCTCTCCAGGGGGGCATCCCCCAAAAGAGCACCAGAGGGCACCTGAACCCTTCCACTCCTGACCCACCAGGGTCTCCAGGGGCAGCTGGAATTGCTCTTCCTGATGACTGGAGCAGTACAAACAGTGAGGGAATCTCTCCCCTTGTGAATCACCAAAAATGAAAAATAATCGTCTTAAATTAAAGATATAATCAGTCTGCAAGCAGCAAAACTTTGTCAGCACAAGAATAAGACATTCTCCTTAATCTTGTCTGTGCTGAAAGAAGTTTATTCAAGTATTTATCTAACCTTGTATTTAACCAGGAAATCCAGCTGAGCTAATCACTTTGTGCCAAAGAAGTATTTGGGCTCATCTGCCATGTCATTTGTGAGGGATTCTGTACACTGGCCGTTCTTTTAATGGTTTCATCACACGCAGGAGGAACCACACATTTTTTTCAATGACGTTGCCTTCAGAAAATCAAAAAGACTTGTCACCAGGGAAGACCTTAAGTTGATGTTGTGCATTGTTTGTGGAGGTGATGTCTCGAGATGAGAGGTCAAGGGGTTCTGCCTCACGTGCTCTCTGTGGTCTGCCCCAGTTCACATCACTTCAGTCTGCTCTTTACATCTCTAACACTCACTAATGCTTTTTTCTTCTGGGATTCTGAATAAGAGGCTCCTTTTCTTTTGCCATAACACCCAAGAGTTTGATGGCTTGGTTGCCTCTGCCTCACAAATAATGCAACAATGTACTTTGCGTCTCATAAGTAACGAGATATTCTCTGTACACAGACACGTGTGTGCTTACACACTCAGTTTGTGATGACTTTATAGGCAGAAAGACACAAAAGAGAATGAAGAAATGATACTTTTCACAGAGATTAAATGATGTGGCTAACAGCAACACCAAATTTGTGGTTATTCTGGGCAGAGACTTGCACACTGAAAGTCTGAGGGACAATTAATTAGGGAAGTTTCACCTCCAGGTCTGTATCACCAAAGAAGGCATCACGTGCCTCAGTTTCCCTACAGGAAAAACAGTGATGATTGAACTGACTTCATCCAATGCCTCTGAATGGCCTATGGACATCTACTCCTAATGTTTGGGTGCTCTCCTACCATGGCAGTGCCAGCTGGAGAAAAACAACCCCAACGGGCCCTTGGATTTCACCACCTCATCCCACCCCTGTCCTGTAAGACTCATGTCTGGGATCATGAGAAAAGAATAAAAGAGTAAAAAAAAACCAGAAAAGAGGCAGGCACTTGAGACTCATCCCCCTCTTTGCCCCTTGGAAGAATTATTCCAATTCCAACAGAAATAATTGTCAAATAATTAGCTGCCACCACCCCCTCCATTGTCCCCTTCAAATCACTGCCTTGCTGAGTCACGCTGTCCCCAAAGCATCCTTTGAGATCTGCGTGGACCTCCCTGACCCAGCCTGGAGCCACCCACCCTGAGGGGCCCAGAACTGTCCGAGTGTCCCCTTGGACATCTGCAGGAGCCCTCTGTGCCCTCAGCACCTTCCAGGACCAGGCCTTGCATTAGAAACTGTGCAGACACAGCCACGGCCAAATGTGAACCAGCTGAAAATGCTGCAGCCGGGCACATTGTCTTCAGATCAGGCTCTGGAAGAATTAAAACCAAGTGTGTGATCTGAGAGGGCTGAAATGAACTCCAAACGAAACTGGAGTAAGGTCTCCTTAGCAGGGAGCACGGGATGGGATTGTTAGGTTTTAATAAAGTGTGGCCGGTGCTTTAATAAAGTGTGGCGAGTGTATTAGCCAACATGCTTTTACAATTACTGAGAAACAAGGACAGGAACTTCATTAACACTTTACAGGGGAAAGAAAGCTGTGCTACAGGCAAGTGATATATTGCTGTTGTGACTGTAGGTGTCCTGCATTTAAGAAAGCAAGGAAAAAATCTGGGGAAGGGAATAATTACACTGTCAGCAAATGTGTTTGTGTTCACAGTACAGTCACCCTTCCCAGTCCCACAGCTGCCTGCATCACAACATGGCAAATTTCTAGGACAGAAGGTGACTCTATAAACACAGCAAGAGCTGTAATGTGAGAGACAAAACTCCTGAAGGGTAAAAAAAAAAAAATAATTTAAAAGCACATGCAGAATCATTTACAAATTGTGTTTTCCAGGGCTGCAACAACCCTGGGCAGGGTTACACTCAGCACTCTTGGAGCAGGGGGGAAATGCTTTGATAAAGCACAGGTGAGGTGCATCTTGTGAGCTGCATGTCAGGCAGGATTAACTCCCTGGCAAATTATCAAAGCCAACTGATAGCAAAACAAGTTGGGACTCTCCTACAGTGGCAGTTTAAAACTAGGTGTAACTTCACCTAAAACAAATGAATAGAGCGGGGGTGTAAGGGGACTACCTAACTAATTAACCCCTTGATTAACTCCCAGGCAGATTACAGCGTCTTGTGGAAATCAAGGAGGTCTCAAGAAACTTAAAACTGTGTTGGGTAAGTTTGGAGTAAAATTCAATTACTGGGAGAATTCTTTCTGTGTGGTTTGGGGATTCAGGGAGGAAGGGAGGAGAGCACGAGGTGAAGTTTTTACTGGGTCTGCTCCTGCCTTTTGCTGCTCAGCTCTGCACGGATTCCCCCACTGCAGGAGTGAGCTCACAGTAAAACACACACAGAGTAGGGAAAAGAGGAGTTCTAAATAACCCCTGAGAATGTAAAACCACCCCTTGAATTGCCACACAGAGCTTTGAGACAGTTTTTATTCTGTTTTGTATTAGAGCAGCTGAAGCACACACACACACTCACACGTGAGGAATTATTAATTCCTCCCATTAGAGCACAGGAGGAGTCTGTAACCCCTGTGACAGCACAAACCATCACACATGGGCTCAGAAACGCTGCCCTTCGTATTTTCTGACAATTTCCTACTTTTGCATTTCTGTGCCCCTGCAGCAAGAAGTGCAAACCATTGTTAGGTGTTCCCAGGGAGCCCAGGGCCCCACCTGGCATCCCTGCTAACCCAACGAGATCCTGCAGCTCGGGGAAACTCGGGGAGCAGCCAGTTCTGGGGCAGTGCACACGGGAAAACCAGGCATGCAAAGCGGGATGCTGGGCTGAAAATGTGGCTTGTCAGGGATAATGAAGGAGACGGGAGGCAATTAAAAAGGAGAAAAGTGACAATCTGACAACACGCTCCGTTAATGTAATCAGATTTTACATTCAGTTCACCAGTAGTAAATCAAAGCGTAGAAGGAATGATATGAGCTTTTTAATATTAAAAACTACTCCTATAATATGCAAAGTCAGGGAATACCTGTAAATTTCTGTCTGTTGCCGATCATTAACTGATTTAGGATAGACCTTGCTGAGTAATTATGTTTAATAAGAGCTTGTCCATACAAGCTGCTATCAGATGTCATTTTATACAATTTCAAGCCAGATATAATGGGCAAGATGCACATATTAACTTTCTGTAATACTGCACTGGCTTTTTTTATGGGAGAAGGGTGGGAAAATTCAAAACTGATTATTGTGTGGCTTCCTTTCAGACAGTTGTATTTGATCTAATTTGATTTATCGCTGCACATTTTGAATGAGCAGAAATGTCTGGAGGGGAAAAAAGAGACTTGTTACAGTAAATGCCTGTGTTAATGTATTTTCACCTGCTTGCTTGGTGGGCTCCAGAGCTGGCTGTATTTATTACTGTTTGGAGTCTTGTGGATTAAAAAACCTCCTCTCTATCTTTTTTTGCTGTCTGTTGTAGGGATGTAATGATCTTCCCACACCCTCCACCAGCAGTGATTTTGTAACTAATCCATGCTGGCACAACAATGTCTTCACCTAGATCACTGATATTGCTAAAGAGAACTGCATGATAAAGGCTGGTGTCTATTTTCCTGGGGAAAGCACAGCTGTAACTTGTTGGCAATTTTTTCCAGGTAGTCCTAGAGCATAAATGCCTTGAACCTTGTGGAGAAGTGAGCCCAGAGGTTTGGAGTTCCACTCCTTTTTAGAGAAATGTATGAAAGTTTTGGTGCTGGTATGAGTTGAAGGCACAAAACCACAAAAACAGTTTTCCTGATTGCTTAAGGGTTTCTGGGTCCCCAGTGCAGCTCAGCTCAGTTTTTAATGTACTGCCACAGCTTTTCTTCAGCAGTGGCACGTGGGGAGATGAACCAAGGGCTTTCCCATCATTCTCCTTCTAAGAAAGGCACACACAATTAAAAAAACATAAGGAAATGCATAAATATCTGTGAGCCTGAGCCACCCACCCTGCAGCATGAGGACTCAAGGTTCTTCTGCAGTTTAAGCACAGAATTAGAAAGCGAGAGCTCTTTGGGGTGGCTTTGTCCCCGGCTTTCTGTGTGATGGTTGGGAGGGCTGGATCTCTGCAGTGACCTGTTACAGAAACCCTTGCTCAAGGAGCAATCTGAGTTTAGGAATTTGTCAGCATCTGCACCGGCTGCTGGCTCTGTGATCCAAAGGATCCAGGCCAGAGCAGGGCAGCACCACACCTCAGCTGGCTCGTGCCTGCGCCTGCAGCCGTGGGTTCTGTGTCTGTAGGGCCACAGGCTGCATCTGGCGGGACAGCAGATGTGTGTCCCAGCTCTGGAGTGACCCCCACCAGGTCCCGGGTGGCAGATTGGCTCCTGCTCCATCTCCCCTTTGAGCAGCATTGCTGATGGGCACCGAGGAGTCTCTGTGCTGCTGGGAGCCTCGGCCACCCGAGCTCTCCTCTTGACTCCCAGACCCTCTGTCCAGAATTTCAAACCCCCCTGGACACGGCTCCAAACCTTTTCCTTTTTGTCTATAATTATTACTATTTTACTGTTTAAACTCCGGTGACTTGCAGTTCTTCTTATAAGTTGGTAATTTGTCCCATGGATTAAAATCAAAGCCACAGGCATTCCCGATGGCAAACAAAGGTTTCTGACCCTCCTGCCAGGGCTAAAAGCCTCCTGGCCAGGGCCCAGGTCATTCAGAGGTGCCACAGGAACCCCCTGGGTTCCAACACTCTCCTGGGAGCAGGAGAGGGACAGGACGTGCATCTCTGCACCCGGAGACAGCAGTCAAAACCGTGCAAACCCAGCCCTTCCCTGGGTGGGTTTTAAGTTCAAATTAGGCTTCCCTGCCTTATCTAACTCAGTCTTAGTCACTGGCATTGCAAAAACTTGTTAGGGTTTTGTTTGGCACCGTCTCCTCACGTGTTCCTGTGTGTGGATTGCAGGGACACGTGTTTGCCTTGCTGAGGGAGAGCTCGCCACGAGCACTGATTACCCTGTGAATTTATGATTCTCCACAAATGTTTTCTGGGTTTGTTTGGGTGCTGATCTCCTCGGGTCAGCCCTGACTTTGCTCTGTAGGTTACTTGGACAAGGCTCCTTCTCTCGACACACAAAAACCTCCTCTGTGGTTGTTGCTGGTGGTTGGAAGAAATCCTCCTGAAATAGGTGCTGTCCTGCTGGGTGTTGGTCAGGAAAGTGATTTGTTCTGCTGACACTCATTTAGAAAAATAAAAAAGCAGAATTTGTATAAACCTTGAGGAATAGGCATTCATTTCAACATAAAGGGTGGGGGAGGACTAAGAAAAGGAGGCATTGTAGACTCATGTTCTCCTGATGTGTTTGGTAAGGTTTCTGTTGACATTTCTCCTGTTACAGAATCAGTTTATGGGGTATTTCCATGTCTATCTAGAATGGCCTGAATGAGAACACCTCTAAATCTGTGGGAACCTCCGATTTCAATCTCCATCTAGATGCAAAGCATAATTTTCTCAACCGTATTTGCATTCTGAGATATACAAAATACAGAAAACACAAACGTTTGGCGCTCAGGGAAGTCTCTGCTGTTTGCATTCTCATCTCCAGCCCTGCACGTGCCACCCTGGGCTGGGCTGCCCCTGCATGGGGTGACAGCACTCCCAAACCCAGCACCCCGCACACAGACTCTGCTTTTTCTCACTGCACAGAGAATTTCATTCTCACTCTGAAACTCGTTGGAGAGTTTCTCTTATTACCTGGGCTATAATCCCTCCCTGGGGGGGAGGCCTTGTGCACAAAATGAATTTCATTTGGCCACAGAAACTCCCTGTGCCTTTGGCATCGCAGTCTTTACACGCGGAGGAAAAGCTGTCTGAGGTGTTTACAAGACCCTGTAGAAAATATCTCACACCGAGCTGGACTGGAGGTCGCTGCTGAGCTAAACTCTGTCAGTGCTTTTTTTAAAAACGAGTGGCTTGGGTTTTCCCTCTCCTTTCAGGAGCTTTTTTTGGGGCTTGATCTGCCTTTATTGACTGAGCTGAGCGTGCTCAGCTTCGGAGATGGACTAAAGGCAAGTCCACACCTGGGTCTCCTCTCATCATTCTTTATAGCCCAAATGGGGTGAAAATTTTCCACATTTCCTTTCTTTCTTTTACCCTTTCCTTCCTTTCATCTGTCTCTTCCTCTCCTTTCTTTCAGTTATATCTGGCATTTTCAGAGGTCAAAGTTTTTGGGGATTTTTTCAGCGACAAAATAATTCTGCAAAAGTACTTGCCTTTTTTTTTCTTTTTTCCTTTCAGAAGCGTTTTTTTCATGGAAAAAGTGAAAATTAAAACTGTTTAGTTGAAAAGACAAAACGTTGTTCAGTCCAAAACCTCTGAGCTTTGAGTATAACTGAAATGTTTGAATGGCTCAAATTCCTGCAGAGAATGGGGAAAAACAAACGTGTTTTCACTATTTTTAGTTATTCCAGTATTTCACTGGAAGTAGTTTGAGGGGGAAGTTGTTTTTTCCACAGCAGCTGCTATCTGAGTCCTCTAATTCCCTTCTTATATTGCTTTTCCCACATTTTATACCAAATTCTAATATTTCTTATCTTCCTCACGTCTTTCTGGCTGTGCAACACCCAAATCTTGCTGTCGTTTTTTATTCATGAAGGGGGTGGAGGAAGCAGACCCAGATGAAAAGTATAACTTCTAGCAACAGTAATAACAAAAATTAGAACTATGGCATAGATTTTGTTTTCTGGGGGGAAAATTCTAAAAAATAAAAATAATTTAAAAAAATTAGATTGTTCCCCCTCTCTGCCAAAACTTCATAGGTTCTACTTGAGCGTTTCTTAGACGGCGTGTGGATTCAAGGGCTTCACATTTCATCAGCATCCTTAATGAGCTTGAGGAGCCTCTAATAAATCTCAGCCCTTTTAATGAATTCTTTATAGCTCCTAAGTGCTCCAGATAGAGATTGACGAGTGTAACCGGTAGCACAGAATCTTGGCAGGCAATAAGACGAGCGGCCCCATCCTTTCCCTCTGGCATCCCATCTGAATTTCTGCAGCAGAGATAACCAGGAGTCTGTCACTGCTATGAAGTTTGTGAAATTTAATTAGGAAGCTAATAAAACAGCTCTCATCTAGCGCTGCAGTTACCTAGGAGATCTGGTGTGTTGTTTAAGAGCTGCTCCCAAGGGAGCGCGTGGTGGAAAGCTGTTATGTGAGCAGAGTTTGACTGACCACTTCTCTGTTGTAAACCCCTTTCTAGTAGGGTTAATACTTTACTAAAAGACATATTTGCACTTCTTGAGTGAGCCATTGATGCCCCATTGCTGAGCAGAGGCTGAAGGTTGATATTTAAACACCACTTTGGAGATATTTAAACACCACTCGCTCTGGAGAGGCACGTGGGGGTTTTTTCCTTTCTCCTAATTTCTGTTCTTGGTCACATTCTCGATCAAAAAGGGCCCATTTTCCAGTTCTAACTCCAATGTCTTGAAATCGTCTTAGCACAATTGAAGATTTTCTTTTTGGGCTCTTCAGAGGTGAGGTTGTCTCAGCTGGAGTGGAGGAACCATAAATGATGGTGAGAGTAGAATCAGATCAGATTCAGCCCAGTGGCTCTTCCTGCAAGATCTGCTCCTGAGCAAAAGCTGGGTGTGAAACATCCAAACCAATCTTTTCAGCTCAGAGAATGTTTCGGCACAAATTTCAATCAAAGAAATTCCACTTTGACGCAATTATTGTCAATATGTCTCGTAGTAGATTAGATTTTGGTTTGTTGGTGTATTCTAGAAAACACAGTTCTGTCAGTTAATCCACAAGAATATACAGTTTATTTCTAGTCTTAGAATTCAGCAAAAAAATGGTTTCATTGTACCTTGAGACCTTTTAAGATTTCAGATGTTTTTCCCATACCACAACAGAAAACCACTCATCTCTGTCTTTAGATTTTTTTTGGTGATAAGTCAACTTATATTTGAAAATGAATAGCTGCTTCAAATAAAGAAGATTTTATTCAGTTCTGAGTTTGTCAAAGAAAGCTTCTTTGACCATTTCAAAGCCATTGTTTTTAGAAGAATAATTGAAATGAAAAATAATCTACTGAAGCCATCCCACCCCTCCCAACTCTATCTGTTTGGGCAAAGCAGCATATTCCAGCAATAAAAAGAAACCACATTAAAAAGTATTGACCAATCCTATTTAATATTTATTGTTCTTTGATAACTGAAGAGAATAGAAAAATCTTCTCAGCAAGGCACCACGAGAAGGATTTCTTGGAGAGCAGTTTTACTGAGAAAATCATGGCTCCGTGATGGATATCTCAGTGAAGACCTGGCCTTGTGGCACCTCAGGAAATGAACACTGAGGAGATTTTTGCACTTGCTGGAAGCTCCTGGCCAGGGGATTGTGGTGTCAGAGGATGTAGATAGCACAGGGAGCTGCAGTTGGGGCAGTGGTGTCCCCAAAACCCTTGGGTTGAGAGGGTGGAGCGTGGGCTTGTGCAATAGCGGAGCCTTCCAGTGACAACGCTGTTAAAGTGATTTATTATCAGCATAAAGGGTGTTCAATAATAATAAAACAATGACCAATCCTCACTTTCTGCTAAAAGGCAGCTGCTCATGGCCCGTGGCAGGCAAATGGCTGAAATTTTAAGATGGATTCTACAGAGTTCAGAACAGCAAAGTGAGATTCTTTGTCCTTTAAAATGAATGAGAGATCTTTGGTGTTGCAGTGCCCCAGAATAGAATACCCAAAAAACTGTATTTTCATAGCAACTCACAGCCTCGTCCTAGTGCCTGGTAAGAGGTTTCTCAGCTGTGGAGGGTTTGTGGTGCAGAAAGTTCCTTTATCTGGTTGCAGCAAGGGAGTCTCTATTGTTCCATCTCCTGCAGAAGTGCCAAGTGACTCATTTGATGAACGAAACTGAGGTGCTGTGAGCAGCACCTGAGTGAGGAACGTGGCGCTGAGCTCTGAGCCAGGTTTATGAAATTATGCCCGTGTTTGACCCACCAAACCTCGTGGTGAACGGGCGACAGTGTGTGACCAACACATCTTCAAGAGGGAGGAATTGAGTGAAATGAATTGAGTGAAATTAAATGATTTTCCTGTGGGCTGAGAAGCCCTTGGGAATGTTCTTTGATTATGGAGCTTCCTGGCTCTCAGGTATGGGTTCAAAACCAGCTTTATTAACTCTTCCTGAAAAGTTAATTTTCCAAGTCGTTGTCTGAAGGAGCTCTGCTCCCAAGGGATGTCCTTAATGGGACTTAAAGTCACCTTTGTCCTGAGGAGTATTGGGTGGAATATATGGATGAACAAATGGAAGTTCAAGGCATCACCTTGAAGTGTAATATCTGAGTAAGGATGGAGTTAAACTTCCATCTCTGAGGTGTAATTACTGAGGGTAATGGGCTGCTTGTAATTAAGGTGATATTAAACCTGATAAAATTTTTGGGCCAGATTCTTGCCTCGTTTATAGTGGTATGAACCAGGAGACAGTGAAAGGAGATCTTGGCCCAAGACAGTTCTTCAGATAAACCCCAGGCTAAACAAGATTGAAACCTCCCACACCCATGATACCCCTCCAAACATCTCTTTTATTCTTGGGTTAAAGGCCAGGTATATTTATGGTGCAAACTACATTAAGATTATCACCGTTAATTAACTGTGTTCTGAAGTTTTTAATCTCAACCTCTTTGGGAGCGCTGACATAATTTACATAACAAAACAGTAGTGTTGAAACAGTTTCCATCTCTTTTCCATCTTTTTCCAAGGAATTTTTAAACACTGGCCATCTTCCCAGGAGGCCATGTCCCTGAGGAAGCGTGTCCTGACCAGCACTCCCTTCCAGCTTCACTAATTAAGGTGTTTCTATGAGTCACGGGGACTTTCCTCTTCTTTCATAAGATATGAGTGATGCTCTCTGGGGAGAATAAATAAATAAATGAATCCAAAGAGTGTTACTAATGGGCTGGAAGAATGATAGCCTGTAAATTCACCTGATTTTAGCTGATACAGGCAGAATCCTGTAAGGGTTAGATTTTCAGGTGATCTCAACAGATTAATCCCCCTGACTTTCTGGTGAGCTGTCCTTTTATACATTCAATGTGTAAAGCAAAGAGGTGACATCAGTAAATCTGGTATAGCAACATGGCTTAGGATGTAAACCATTTAAAACACTTAACAGATTTAAAAGCAAAATGAAAAGGTATTTATGAAAAAAATTATCAGAAAAATCTAAATAAGCAAAACTTTATTTATTTGCAATGCGTAATTCCAGCAGTTTTATTCATAACAAAATCTTAGTTCTCTTAGAGATAAAGGCTGTTATACAATGTTTTCTCAGTGACTATCTAGTAATCATTCCTAATTTTATTTAAACACTTGCAACCTTTCTTAGCACATGCAAAGCAATGAGAAAATCTTGATTGCTGAGTGTAATTTCTCTAAATTATTGCTCTCATAACACAAGTTCAAAAGAAGAAATGAAAATAGGAAACTCTCCTACAGCAGGCCTCTCCACTCCTAAACCCTCCTTTCAAACAAAAAAACAGAATTTCCCATTTTTGTACTTTCTGTACACTTTGTACACAACCAGCAGTATAAAAAAAGTTTGCACTTAAATTAGTGGTGTTGAATTTGTGACAAAAACAATATAAAAATTTGGTCTGTGCTGAGTAGAATGAGGTTTCTAAAAGCTGTGTGTTACAAAGAAAGGGGAAGAAGCTGTGTAGAGAAGAGGGTCTATTCTTTGGTGGAGAAGCAGGGGAAGATGACATCATAGCAAGCAAGAAGCGCCAGAAGTGTTATAAGGACTCTTACTAAAAACTAAAAACCCCACTCCTGTGGTTTTCCCAAATTCAGAACTGTCCACACAGCTGTGGTCCAGTTCAGGTCACAACTGGAACTGTCCCCAAAGCCAGGCTTTATGCCCAAGGGCACAGGAATATCACAAGAGGAGCTGGTATTGCAGAATTTTTGTTATTTTTGGTAGATTCTGTGCACACTTCACTCTTCAGCCAAAAAGAGAATTGGGCACAACAAGGTGGGAATTGGTTCTGCTGAGTGTAAGAATGGTTTGGCTTTGTTTATTCTGGTAGCACTCAGGTTTAGCTCCAGTCTGTGCTGGACTGGGCCGTGATCTGGAGTGGCCCCTATGTTGAAGAGGAGCTGAGGAGAGCAGGTCGGGCAGCAGCACCTGCCTCCTGCCCCAGGGACCCCTTGTCCAGCAAAGGAACTGACCTGGGAAATGTGGATTTCTCCTTCCCCCACCTGAGTTACGTGACCCAGACGGGGACCAGGGCAGCAGCAAGAGGGAAAGGACTTTGTTCCCTGCCTCCCTTTGAACTGGCAACTCACACTGTCCTTCTGTTTTCACACAAAAGGGGGTTTGGTAATTTTGTATTCTATAACAATGAGTCTGGTATTTCCGTAGTGATGCATATTGTTATAATCTCTCTGCTTTGTTTCCTCGACATATTTTTTTATTAAAAAGTCTTCCCAGCCTTAAATAAGTGCAGAATAAGTGTGGTCATTCTGGGAACATGAGAGGCCTGATTATCTGACCATCAAAGACTATGCTGTAAACAGGATACTAGTAAACAGGAACTGAACCCCATATGGAGAGTTTGTGGTTTTCTTCAGCCTCTGTTTGTTATGTCTTACATCCTGTTAATTATAGAAAAAGAGCTGGAAAGTTGGAAATAATCTTTTCTCCAGATTATTTCCAGCTTCCCTCCAATAGTGCATAGTACTGCCTTACCTTGCTTCCTTCAGATGTAAAGCATTAAGACAATTCATTCCGAGGGGATCACTTTTCAAGAGGATTACAAGCAGACTTTTTTTCCTTTTAATTACAAAATGAAAATTCAGATCTTAGCATCTTATGCAGGGAATCATCTCAATTGTTAGAAGAGCATTTCACTGTATTCTTCAGGTTTTTTTTTGACAGCCTTTGATACCTTTTAGATACCACTTGTATGATTGATATAAATCATATCTCGATAGGTGGGTTCTGAGAATGAAGATTTAGTAGTACAAATAAGTGGCAGAATTTGAAGTCATAGTTTTCAAGCTGTCTGTGTTGTTAGGTGTCTTTCTGGGTTGTTCATGCATGCAGAGGGGTTTCTCCAGAGCTGGCTGAAGCAGTGGGCAGAGCAGAGAGTTTCTCCTGCATTGCCACAGCTTATCTTTGATTTGCACAAATGATTGTTCATCTTCACAATGCGGATCAGTCCGTGCTTCCAGTGTCAGCAAACAGATCCGTGAGCAAAGTCCTGGGCAGTGTTCAAATGTGGAGTTTTGTGTTTTGAGGTACGTTCCCTCAGGTCCCTAAAGGACCTGGTTTGGAGTTTTGGTGCTTGAAAAAGCCCCATCAGAGCGACAGTGTGAGGGGGTCATGCTTTGTTTAGACGACTTCTTACCAGATCAGGCTTGGTTTTGCAAAACAGAAAGGCAAAATCTGTTTGGTTCGAGGTCCCACGTTAGCTGTGACGAGCGGAAAGTACCAACCACTCCTTACATTTCTTAGACAGCCCTGGACCAGAGACCACAAATAAATCTCCTGTTATGTTATTTTTCAGTTCTCCACTCTCAGTGCTGTCTCTTTAAGCTGCTCTCTGATCCAACCATCTGCTCCCAATTGCTGTGTTACTCTTGAGCTCTGTGAGGCCGAGTCTGTGCACTCTGCCGCCAGCAGCAAACTCAGGCCAAATTCCCCTATCCTCAAATCTCCTCCCTGTTCTCATCCTTGTGGGGAGGAAAGGGAAGAGATCTTCTGCCCCATGTGTCCCCAGGCTCAAGGTATTGCAGCACCTGCAGGCCTGGGGCTGCCGCTGGGACAGGGAAATAATGTCGGGATTATGGGATCACCAGAAAGAATTAAAGAAATGCCAAGAGAATTGGCTGCTTATGAACAGTGAGGTTTGGGTGCTGTAAAAATGCCCTGTTCTGGCGTAACTCTGCTCCCACTAAACTCAAGGAATAAAATTCCTACCAACTTTACTAGGAGCAGAGTGTGGCTGGTGCTGAGAGCTTTTGAAAATCCCACTGTATAGCTACACCCACTTTATGTATCCATTTTTAATGACATGATTAATAAAATACCAATGGAGCTCCAAACAGTTCTGTGTTCGTTTTCCAAAGCACTTTGACTCATCCGTAATCATAACCAGACTTCCAATTACACTGGATTTTAATTGTTCTCCTTTAAGGATAATTACTAGTACTCTGAAAAAAATTACTATGAGTAGCTGGTGATGAGTAGGAATAGGCATCCTCGCCTCTCTCAGTCTGTTCTGTCATTTGAGTTACGAGGAATGTAATTGGATCTGTGACACCCAGACAGAGAGTGGTTTTCAGGATCTGAGAGGGCTCTGTTTCAGTTAATGTGTTAATTTGGGCTCCATCTTCTCATTTGTTCTGCTTTGATCTATCATTTCATAAACCCAAAGCACCAGATTATTAAGTGTGTGTCCTTGATTTATGTGCAAGACTCCATTTGCATACACATTAATATTTTTAAAGTTTTGGTCCAAATTTCTGCAAGCCATGGTATGGAGTAATACAAGCTGTAATTTCATACTGCGTGGCAACAACTGGTGGGAATAAAATTATCCTGTGATTTGGCCATATTCACACACCAGGAGCTATTTTCCATTTGGAAATTTCAAATATTGCCAATTGAAATATATCTGTAAGCAAGCTGTAAAGAGAGGTGTTGCATGAGCTGAAGGGCACGGGGCAGGAGGCTGAGTCCCATGCTCAGTGTATCCAGATTATCAAGAATATGACATTAAAACCTCAGCAAGTAGGAGCTACATTTCTATTTGCCTGGGAATGGACACCCAGGGACTCTCCCCTGTCTGGGAGAAGAGTTGGGGCTGGATTTGCTGAAATGTTGCCCAGAGGTTGGATTTGTGACTGTTCCCAGCACAGGGCTGGCCGCTGGCAGGGTTGTATTTATGCTGTCCTGGTTAAAGTGCCAGTGCCAGGATTCTGCTGCCATTTATCCATAAACCCAGATTATACAAATGCAAGGAGTGTGTCATTGTGAAAAGCTGGGTCTTTACACTTTTAGGCCTCTGGGAAGTTAAAGATTAATTTTTAATCTGACACTTAGCCCAGAGAGGTTAACAGAGCTGCTAAGATCCAGAAGTTACTGTACTTCCATAGCACTTTCTTCTTCAAATTTGTGTAGGATACCTTCAGACACAAAGTATTGAATAATGTAAATGTAATCATCTATTCCTTGAAGTTTTATTATAGTAATTATTTGTATTAGATGAGTATTATTTTAATAATGCTCTTTTTCTTTTAATTGCTCCATAAAATCCATATTATAATAATGTTATTATTAAAAAAAAAAAAAGTTTCCAGTGGGAAATACTGACCCTGAGAAATGTGACATTTTCCTTGTAAAATATTTGTTCCAGTGACACTTCTATTCATCATGGCAACACTCTGGAAAATTTTAGGGAAAAAAACTGGAATACAGATCCCAGCCAGTACAGCTGAGAGGTGGGTGAAGGTTTCTGGCTCAGCCTCTGCCCACAGCCTTCAGCTGAGGCTCTGTAAAATAAGGTGTTTCTTGAGCCATCAGATGAGCTGGATCTGCCCTGCTCTGGTTGGAAATGTTTGACTTCGTTCTCTGCTAGAATTCAGATCTCTGGGTTAGTTTGATTTCTGGTTAGTGTCAGAGATGCTGGTTTGTATTTTCTCTGAAGTAAATCTGTCCCATCACTGCCATGGCTTTGCAGTTACAGTGAAGATTTTGTGGAATTTGAGGATCTTGGAATTTCCTAAAGGTGGTCGGTGGCTGCATTTGCCTCCCAGTGTCCAAGATACGATTCCATGGAGAGATGATCTCAAATGTGATCTGCTGGATAATGGTTTGAGTCTCCCACAGAGGGATGTGGTTGTCCTGCTCGTCCATGGCCTGGCCCATCACTGACTCTGAATTCTGAAGGTCCATGGCTTGCTTGGAGCTCCCAAAATTATCAGATCTGGGTTCAGATCTGGAATTAGATGGTTTTGTAAGTTACCCTTTCACTTTGAAGCCATTGCTTCCCCTCCGTTTCATTTCTTCTTCATAAAGACACAGCAAAATTTTGCCTCCTTTTAGCTTGTCAGGATAATCTAATCCAGACCCTTCTGGTTTAAATTACAGCCTTTTCCAACTCACAGACTTTCAGAACTGGCTTTCCTTTTAATCCCTTTTTATTTATTTATTTGTATGTATCTTGTCTCAGCAAATTATGTTGCTTCATGTCATCTTAAACGATGTGGTGTAAAATTAAAAGAAAAGCCACTTTGTAAATGTATCAAAATGTTATTTAAAAAACCTCCCAAAATGTTTGTCATTTATTTTGCTCACAAGTAATCCCAAGCGGCGGCGCACTGTGAGGTTTTCTGGGAATGCATTTACAATAGGAGCCAACCACACATTTCACTGAATCAACAGGCTTGTCTCGAGATATTTATGATATGAATGTTCAGACTTCTGTTTAGTCAGCCATCCCCAGGGGAGGCAGCATTTTTGATAGCGCCTACAGGAATTAGGCACACGTTGTCAAAAGGGTCTTTGAAACTCCTGAAAAATCACCGCAAACGCGGCTTTGATGGCCGAGTCATTCGGGGTCTTGCAAATACTGTGCTGAGTACCTAATTCCCAGCGCAGAGATCGGGAATGCAGCACTCCCAGCAGCTGGAGCCAGCGGCAGCACAGCTCTCCTCACATCCCAGCAGAGACAGAGCGGTGACAAGCGCATTTTGTCGCAGGGGCCGAGAAGCTGCATTAGCTCTGGATGTGTCACCTATAAAAACATCATTGTCTGTCTGCACGGCTCCCAGGCTGACTTTGTGCCAGTCCCAGGGAGGATGCTGCCCTCCCCTCAGCCAGGCGAGCCTGGATGCCTCCGAGCCGCCTCTTCTGCGGCACAAGTCACAAACTCCTCGCTGCTCCCCGGCCCTTTTGCAGCCCGAGTTAACTCCAGAGCAAACAGGAGCTTTTCCCACGTTTGGGGCTTCATCCACAAAATCCCTAGGCAGTTTTAGCACCGCACCCCGAGGCTGGAAAGCAGAGGCAGGGCTGTGAGGGCAGAGGAGGCCGATGCCAACCTCGCTCCCAGCTCTCCAGCCAGCTCCTCTCACCGCAGCTCCTCGGGTGTCATCTGAACTATTTTTCCAGCTAGAGCCAGACTACTTCATCATGTCCTTGGTATGAGAAAGCTTGCGAAGGGGGCAACCTTTGATCCCTGAAAGCTTTCAGAAGTGTTAATTCCATGTCTGGAATATTGTCACGGAGAGGCTGAATTCCAGCGCGTCCAAGAGCCTGGGCGGCCCCGGGGGGTGAGCGCAGCCCGCTCAGGGCTGGGCCGTGTGGAGAAGGGCATTTCTTGCTAGGCTTTGTGCTCAGGCTTTTATGATGCTTTTAGTATGAGAGACTCTTATCATGGCTCATTTACTTCCATGCTTGTGGTTTTGCCACTTGGGAGTAATTATGGGAGTCTCTGGTTCGTGCTAAGGGAAGAGGTGGCATTTAGATGGTGAATTATGTGGCTATTTTTTGGTGGACTTTTGCTGGCATTGAGCTAGGAGACATTAAGGCACTTAGGTCCAGTTAAGATGGCATTTATCTTGTGTGTGGCCACATTTTATTTTGTTATCTACACTCCTGGACTGTTTGAAAAGCAAGTATTGATAGAAGTTTGAACACAAGCTGTTGGTGATTTGCCTTTGCCATAATAAAGGCAGGCTCTCAATTAAGATTCACTATGGGGTTTTTTTCAGTGCATTTTTTAATTTATTATTTGCTTTGACTTTCCAGAACATCTATGCTCTAACCAGTTCATTTTGTTTCTGGTTTTGTCCCACCAGTATTGATGTCAGTTGAAGAGCTGATTGTCAACATCATAAAAACAGTGCTAGGAAAAGCCACAAAATATTGCACAAGACCCAGAAGGACTGAAAGTTGGAGGATTTCTTTCAGGGGATATATTGTTTTCACTGCTGAGTGGGTGGAGCTATTTTATTTTTCCTGATTACAGTCTAGAACAGCTCAAGTTGCTGTGACTGGAATTTTGATCCTATGGATCATCTTGCTGAAATAATTTTACAGCAAGGGCCTTGCTGTAAATTACAAGTTTCATGCTCTGTTATTAATTAAAAACAGGGTTTTTTCCATTTAAGCAATGTTTTTTCTTGAGGTGGGAAGAGGGTTTCTTTGGCTGATGGCTGTTCATTAATTTGGGGGTAGAACTGGTTTGCATCTTCTGAAGTTGAATGTAAATCTGGCAAAACTTTTGTTATAAAATCTGAAATTGGGAAACACTCTGGAGCCCTGAGACTCAGATGAAGGCCAGAGTGATGGTCAGAAAAATCCTGAGAGGAGCCAAAGGCAGGAATTTTGAGGAGGAAAAAAAAAGTTGAATATTTGTTCTCCTCTCAAGCATTCAAGGGAATTAAAAATTGCCCCCAAAGTGGAATGTTAAATTCAGCCTCAAATGTGGAGTCCTACTGGACACGTGGTTGCAAACCTTTACTGACGCAGCAGAACGATGGATTTTGAGCAGGAGAGATTACCCACAAACAAATTGTCCATTCCGAACATTTGTACATTCACTGCTCGCTGTGTCCCGTGCCCTGGAGCTCTGTGGGGCAGCAGGGACAGAGGGATCTTGGGAAGGGAAAAATGGGAAGCGGATCTTCAGCTCATCCAGGCTCTCCCATGTTTCACCAGCCTTGGCTTCGTCTTTCCCTGCCTTAGCCTCATACAGATACTTGTGCCAGATGAGCTTTAAAAGAGCAAAGCAGAAATTCTGTCCTTGGTGTTTAATACAGAGCAGTTTCACCAGGTATCATCCTCGTGCTTACCCTACTCCATAAAACATCCTGTCAATTGCAGAACGTATACAAATAACACATACAAACAACATACACTCATGAAATCCAGATGGAATGAGTTTTTTCTCCTCAGAAAACACGGGCCAAACCTTAATGTGCTGCAGACTGGCACGGCTGCCCGAGGACAGTGCCAGTTTGCTGTGAGAGAGCCCAAACACATTTTCCTACACTTTTTCCTGCTCGGGCTTCCCTCCTGCTGCCTGAGCTGCACCCACAGCATCTCTCCTACCTGCCACGGCTGCAGAGAGCTCTCAGGGACAGTGCTCTCCGTCCAGCCGTGATCCTGGGGATGTGAGCTGGGGCAGCAGCATGAGCACAACTTGTGTTTATCCCCTGGGCTGTGCAGCCAGCAGCTGCTCCCATTAGCACAATTTGCATATGGCCTTGGCAAGGCTCGAGTGAATCAACTGCTCTTCAAGGGTGGGGACAGAAAATCTGTCTCCTTTGGACTCGCTCTGTAACGTTAAACCTGCGTTTGGGGATGCGAGGAAAAGATTGATTGAAAAATAATGGTCTTTTAAAATGAGGGTTTCTAAAGTAATTAAAGCCAGAAAATAAGTGGTGAAAGAAGATGAGCAAGGAGTACCTGTGTATGTTCACAGTCATTTAAATACAAAGTTCTTCTATTTTTGGATGTTGATCTCTGCCTCTCCCCATCCCTCCGTGTCCCCTGGCAACAGAGCAGTGCAGGCCTGGAGAAGCAACAAATCTAGCAATTAGTGTCAGTCTTATTAATTCGTGTCACACAACCTGAATAGATTATTGCTTTGCCATATCAGATCTGATTTCTGTGCAGGTACGTGTTGGTCAAAGCAGGAAGGCACAGCTCAGATAAGTGCATGGTGAGGATTGAGAGTCAGACACTTCTGAGTCAATCCTAAAAAGATTTTTATGTTCTTGAATGTCTCTTCCAGCAACAAGAGGGTATTAAAATTAAAGGAGCAGGTGGTGGATTCAGAGTAAGGAGAATAGATTCTTCTTAACGTGTTCTGTGTTTAATCTGTAGAACTCCTGCTAGGGGACACATTCTGAACACTGAAACCTGAGGTGGGTTCAGAATTCAGCAAATTAAAATCACCCAACAGCATTTCCACACTCCCCACCAGTCAGGGCAGCCATCATTGCTCCACAGACCTTCCACTGGGATCCATCCCTGCTTCCATTCCTGATGCTCCCAGGGAGCCTAAACACATTTTTCACGAGGCAGCTTAGAGACCTGACCAACATGGACAAACCACTTTGAAATTTTTGGATGAGAGGGGCTGCAGAGTCCAGCCCAAAGCTCACTTTGCAAGGCGTGCAAACAATAACTGAGCTGGCAAAACTCATTAAATGCAGCGCCTTTATCATAGGGGATCATCTGTAAAAGTGTTGCAACACCAAACGTTGTCAAGCTCCCAGCCCATCAGGATCCCATTTCAGTCCCAGAGCAGTGACCTGGTGATAAGCTCCTACTAGTTCAGCACCAGGCTCTCCTGGGATGATGCATTAGGAAATCCCCCGCTGGCCACCTCAGCTTTTATCCCAAGGGCTGTGTGGGGACAGGAGGGATGGGGCACTGCCCCCACAGTGACTTTGGGGCAGAGGCTCCAGCAAACACCAACTCACGTGGGCAGCACCTTCAAGAGCTGCTTTAAAATCTGTTTTTATTTCACAATTAGGACAGGTGTCAGTCTTTTGAGGATTAAGGTGAGCCTGGTTCTTCTCATGCAGCTGATCTCCACTTGGAGGACACAAGGTTTGTTTGTCTGGTTTTGTTGTTATAAGCAGACATCATCAAGGTCTGGATCATCAGCATTTTGTCATGGCGGACAAGGAGATTCAGGAGGCTTTTGGCGTGGTGACATCGTTTTGGAAAGATTTTGTGGGAATCCAGATTTTTTTGCTGCCATACGGAATAGATAAAAACTAGGTAAATATCCCAGATTTTCTTACAGTAAAATAGATTTTAAGTAAAGAGCCCAGTGTTTTAGCAAAATGGTCTGCATAATCTTATTGTTGAGCTCATAGGGAAATGTAGTAAACAGCATTTCAAGTGGTTTTGTATTCCAGCAAGACTATTTCACAAGCTTGTTCTGAGCACTTATGGAACCCTTTATATTTTCAGAGCTCCTGAAAACAACAAACTTCCTAAAAAAAAATTACAGGCACTATTTTTAGTGCTGCAGTGTCTAAAATAATAGCACATTGACAGGAACTCTATCAGCTGCAATAAGAAGCCGCAGTGCTCGGTGGTTTATGGTCCCCCTCCAGTTCCCAGCTGGCTGAGCTCAGCCAGATGAGTCCAGGGGATCCTGGGTGGGCAGGAGCAGCAATCCTTCCCCAGTGCTGGAATGCAGCCACCTCTGGGGTAAAACCTTTGACCGCCAGCAGATCATCAGCTCCAGCTTTCTGGTGTGAAGCCCGAGCTGGAAAAAGAGTGTTTTCAACTTCAGTGCTTTGCCCATTTTACTCATTTTTTATCCTCTCCTTGACTTCCCGGTGAAATCTCTCACTGTTCTTTTCCCCATTCCTGAATTATTTTCCCAGCATTTTGTGGCAGAGAGCAGAGGCTCTCTCCAAAGGAGAACTAAAGATATCTGCACAGGGAGTAGGGCTGAGACACCATTCCCATCCCGTGGCTCCCTGAGCTGCCAGCCGAGCTGCCTCTGGGCAGCGTTTCCATTCTCACTGCAGCCCTGGTGTTTCTCCCAAAATGTAACATGAATCCAGGAGCAGCTTTGTTGAACTATAATCTGGGTCAACAGTGTCTGCTAGGTTGAAAGGTCATGCTGAAACCCCATCTGTTTTAGCTCTCCGTTGGAACCATGAAAGTACTTTAAACTTGAGATGTTCTGTAGCATTCCTAAATTATCGGTAATGTGTAGTGACACCAAGAACTGTGGTCTAGAAATGCCGTGTTTCTTTTTTTTTNTCTTATTTTTTTTTTTTTTTATCTATCTGGGTGAAGCATCAGATTTAGGAAGTAAATTCAAATCAGCTGGACATAGGTCAGTGGCTGTGTGTGGAAAGGACGGTGTTGTAGGTGCCTCTGGCCCATAAAAAGCCTGTCCTACTGAGATCTGGCTCCAGGGCTTATTAAATTCCAGCCATTTTTTACTAGCAAAAGACCAAACAAAATGTGCTTTTTCTCCTTTGATGATTAAAATCAGCCTGAAGTGAGTGGCATCATTTATATAAACACTTGATTTTATGCAAGTGCTGTCCTAAGAGATTAGAGCAGTGCATGCTTCCTTGTAAGATTTTTTTGCTTTCAGGTGAAAGCAAACATAACCTACAGGCTGAGGGACAGCTTTACTCGGCCAGGTTGCTCAAAGCCCTGTCCAACCTGACCTGGAAAACTTCCAGGGATTCCAGGACAAATTTCCCTGGGCAACTCTTTCCTGGGATGCCTCCTGTTCCCTCGTGCAGGGCAGCTCTGTGCCCGTGTTCCCAGCACCTCCCTAACAGTGAGGGTTTAAAGCTGGACTGTAAACCAAAGACCACACTGGTTCCTATTATTTATGGCTGACTCAGGGACGGTGACACCCTTGGTGACCTCCTCCTGCCACCTTTAACCTCTCAGCTCTGTCTGCGGCCTCCCCATCCTCACAGAGACGACAGCGCAGCCCCTCGCTCTGGACCGGGGCGCGGTAATTGAGCGGAGTCACGCTAGCGACCCAGAGACGAGTCTGCAACTGATTATGAGGTTTTCTTCTCAATTAATTGTCAGAAGCAAAGGGATGTTTGATGTTTAATGTCGTCTTCTTCTTGTTAAATGCACTCCCTTTGCCACCCATCCTCAGACGCTGAGAACAGGCAGAGCTGAGAGAGGCAAAGCTGCAGTTTTTGGTGCGTTCGTGTAAAATCTGTCTCCAACATCCCTCTGTAACACCCAGGTCTGGAGGGGACCTGTGGATGAGGTTTGTTGATAGAATAACACTGACATCTTACTTGGAGGCACTGAGTGAATCCTGAACCAGAGTTCAGGGTGGGAGATTCGGATGCTGTGTGTGCTCTCTGGGCCGGGAAAGAGAGGATGAGCCTCTTCTGATTGGGAATGTGTCCTCACAGATCTGTCTTTGGGCACAGGAAGACAATTCCTCTGTCTGAAAATCTTCCTTGGAGCTGATGTTTCCTCATGTGGTCTGAGCCCAGGAACAGCCCGTTGGCTGTCAGGAGTTTAAGCAGGGGAAAAAAAACAAAAAAGGGAAACAGCAGTGGCAAGGAGATCAGTGAGAATTTTAGAAGGGAGAGGACTCCAGATGTACCCTGTGACTGAATGGCAGACTGGACCAAAAGCACAGTCAGTCTGTGAAATCTTTTGCTTTTGGACTTAATTAATTCCATTTTAAAAAACTGTGAAAACATCAGCAGTTTGTGCACTTGTTGTGTCTTACAGAATGAGAAACTCCTCCGGTGTTTTAAAAGTTCAGAGGCTTTACAAAGTGCAGGGGGCTGGCTGTTCATTTTGGAGACAGGAGGATGAAGCTCAGCATCCTCAGTGCTGCTGAGGTCATTGCCCTTCATGCTGGTCCGGTTGTGGCTGTGGGAGTTCAGTCTGGCTGTGCTGCCACGCTCTCAGTGTCCCTCGAGCTCCTGTGGCTGTCAGGGAGGCTGACAAGGTTTGCTGGGCTCTGTTATCTCTGTTGTGTCTCAGCCTGGGCACGAGCTCTGCAGGCTACACACTGAGGGCTTCCAAAATTAAGCCTCAAATCAAACACAGCAAATTACGCCGCGGCATATGCAACACATCATCTCAGTATTTGTGTTTGCAGCCTCCAGCTCCGGTATCAGAAAGGCTTGGAGATGAGAGCAATAAATAGCCGGTTCACGGAGGAGTTGGCAAGATTTATTATGTTTATGATTCTGCACAAATAGTGTTGACAGGGTTCTTTTGATACAGAGACGGTTTGTGTGCTCAAATCACCGAGGGGAGCTGCACTCGGGAGGGTTTGCCCCCAGCTGAGGCTGGATATTAAGGTGCCTCTAACTCCTTGTGTGCTGTGTTTTCAACTCTGCCATGTGAAGGGGTTTCTATAAATCACTTGGCAGTGATTTTGTGCTGCTCTTCTGAGACGGCAAACCCAGCCATCTCAACCCAAAAACCTCTTTGCCTGGTGTCATATCACTACAATTGAGTGATAACCACTTCTGGCATTCAGAATCCTAAATATGCCTGGTGTGCTGCAGTGATTAAAACACGAGGAAAGCACCCCATGAATTTTCCAGTCTGAGGGTTAAGACCCATGGAATCAATAGGAATTTTTTCCTCCATTTCAGCAGGAGCTGGATCTTGCCCAAATCGCACAAAGCAGCCTCCCACGCTCCAGAACAAATCCAGAGGCATATGGTTACTGTCAGGGGAACAGGTGGATGTTCATATGGTTTGTAAAGGAGCTGGAGACAGCTTGTTGCATTTTGATAAGAAGGTTATTCCAGGCAACTGGAATAGCACAAAAACAGGGAGAAGTGCAGCACAGGCAGCAGCAGCAGGCGGGGATAAGACTGGGATACAAGGACAGGGGAAGCCTGGCACAAAGTTATGCAGAGCTCTGGAAATGAGGAGGGAAAGCTCTGCTAAATATGTACAAGATTTGGAGGGAAAACTGAGCACATTTGAGAGCTCTGTGGTGCTCTTTAGCCGGGGATGGAGGTGATTGTGGGGGATGGAGAGACCAGGATGATTCACAGGTGAGGGCAAGTTGTCATGCAGTAGATCAGAGATCTGCTGGATCTCAAAGAGATCTATCACAAAATATTCTTTGTAACACCTCCAGTGCATAACTTCATAATGGGAGCCTTTGCCTTTTGCAAAATGAAGGCGATAAAATACAATTTCAAAAATGAAGAATCCCGTGAGTATGAGAGAATTTTGTAACTGGAACTCCTTGTTTGTACATGCTCAGCAATTAAGCTTCTGTGATGCTAGAATAGAAATGGTAATAATTTGGGAATGCTAAATCAGCACCATAGCAGTTACTCTTCTAAAGGATGTGTTTGGGGAGATTTGGGAGACATAACCAAGCCTTGTTGCTATGGTTTTATTGATTCAGAAGAAGCTTGAAGGGTCCTCTGAGGTATTTTTCTGATAAAATTGCCAACCCCAAGGAATAATTTCTGTGCGAGCAAGGTGTGTTCCTCCCAGAGAAGGTGCTAACCAGTCACTCTGGTTAAAAAACTCAAAGAGAAAACCCAGCCAAGAATCCTTTCACAGTGATGCTGAGATGTCTCAGAGGTCACTGCGAGGATACTCTTCGGTGCTCCAAGAAAAGTCTGAGATGCTTGTCTTTGAAACTAAATTTTTGTTTCGTTCTGAAACATAAACCTTTGAGTAAAAGTGTAAAAGCGGATCACCCGCGGGACTCCTCGCAGGAAGGGAATCCTTGCCGAGGGCTGTGAGCTGCTGGCAGTGCTCGAGAGCCCGGCTGGCGCTGGGACGGAGAGAGCGTTCCCGAAATAACAACAATTAACTGTGCAATTAACTGGGCTTGAGGGGGCCCGGCTCGCACCCGGGCTGGGCTGGCGCTGTTCGCGTGTTCCTAAAGCTCGGCTTTGCAGCGGTCGCGGGTGGCCGGGCAGAGGCACACGGGCACGGGGATCGGCTTTCCCGGCCCCGCTCCCAGCCCCGATCCCGGCCCCGATCCCGGCACATGGGGACCGGGATCCGCATTCCCGGCCCCGTTCACAGCCCCGATCCCAGCACCGTTCCCCGCTCCCGGCGCGGCGCCAGCGCCCCCTCCCGGCGTCCCGCGGCACTCCCTGCCCGCTCACGGGAAAACCTCAGGAAAAGCGCAGGTGTTTGGGACTATTTTAGGTCCAGCGAGTACAAACCGCGCTGAGGAGGCGACAGGTGGGTGAGGACAATCCCTTCCGAATGCCACTTCTGCCCCTCGTTCCCTTCATCAGAAGGCAAAATCGGCATCTGGGAAAATATTCACACAGGAACAGCATTTCAGTGAGGGGAAAGGTTTGTGGGTTCCCACTGGAAGGTGGGTGAGGACAAAGCCACAGATCAGGAGTGGCTCAGGGATCCTCTTGCCGGGAGGAGGGAAGAAGACAGCATATTCTTCACAGAAAAATTATATCTATAGATATTGAGACATATATACATATGTCTATCTACAGAGATGATGGATGGATGGATGGATGGATGGATGGATGGATGGATGGATGGATGGATGGATGGATGGATGGATGGATGGATGGATGGATGGATGTGTAAATGGAAATATAATGACTCTGGAATTAGAAGCAGCCTAAAGGAGAAATCCATGGACCAGACTGGTGCCCTGAGTGATGTCAGACACTGTGTTGGATGGCAAGGTAAAAGAAATCCAGCGCCCACATAAAATGTTATTGAATATCTATTTTTTAAGTTAAAGGAGGTGAGGCTAGGTGAGTTTTTGGTTCTGTAATTGTTGCTGGCTATCCTCTGTCAATGCAGGAGCATTTTCCGGCACGTAAATCTCCCAGCCAGTTTAGGAGCAGTCATTGTTTCCACTCCAGTGTTGTGTGCAGTGTAGAAATGTCACAGAAGTCATCTGGGGCTGACAGAGTTGGAAAATGTTCTTATGAGGAAGGTAACAAACACACTTGGCTGAGAGCTGCCAGCGTGGCAGTGCTGGTTCAGGTTTCCCCCAGCAGCCCGGGTATTGCTTTGCCCGTGCCCCAAAGCAGAAGGCAGTGACCCCACGCTCAGGGTGTGCAAAGGCCCTGCCAGGGTCTGCACCTGCTGTGTTCGTGGGGTTTTGCCTCCCAGGAGCAGGGCTGACCCTGCCCAGCTGGTTCACACACAGCACTGAGATCTGTACTCCCCAACCCTCATCTCCCCGAACCCCATCCACACGCAGAGCATGGTTTGGGGTGACTCTGTCGCAGGGTGACTTGCAGAGACGTGCTGGTGCGAACAGACCCAGCCTGGCGCCGCTGCGGAGCTCGGTGAGCACCTGCTGCAGGAATGCAGAGCTGGGTTTTGTCCGTCTGTCCGAGAGCAGCGTGTGGGCCGAGGGAGGGATGGGGGGTCAGGAGCCAGGCAGTGCCGCAGGACAGCTCGGCGTGCCAGGGACCGCAGAGGTGCCTCGGTTTGGCGTTTGTGAGCCCTGCACTCTCCATCGCTCCCCCTTCCTCCCAACACCCGTTCCTTGCTGTCCTCCCCAGGAGCCCTTGGCTTTCCAGCTGCCCCCACAGAGCAGGAGCGAGGAGCCGAGCAGCCCCACCTCGCTGCCGGTCCCTTTCGGGGCCGTTTCCCGCTCTCCGTGTCACCGGCTCTGGGGACGGGATTTCCGTGCCGGGGATGCTGCCGTGCTGCCGTTCCGCTGCTCCGCCGCCAGAGAGCGGACGGGGATTTCCATCACCGCCGGGAGCATCCCGGGACATCCCTGTAGCACCGGCACCGCCAGGAACCCTCCCCAGGATATCCCGGGACATCCCTGTAGCACCGGCACCGCCGGGAACCCTCCCAGGGACATCCCGGGACAAGCCGGTACCTCCCGGTACATCCCGGTAGGGTCGGGACCCCTCCGGTGCTGCCGGGATTGCTCGGTACTGTTCTTTCTAAACGAGTACATTTATTGCTCTCTGCCTTTTCCTCTTCTTTTTAAGTTAATGCTTTTACCTGATATAAAATTCTCTTCCATTCCAGGGAACTTTACTCCTGTCCATGGGCGACAAATTCTCCTGGCCAAGACTTCAATTATTAATTAATATATGTAAATTAAAAGCTCTTTAAATTTAACTAAAATGATGTATCTTCAGCGGCCTCGCTCTGTGAGAAACGTGAAATGATTCCGTTCCAGTCACATCTCCAGGAGGTAAGAACAGTTTCAATTCAATCTGTTGAGACAATCAGTAAAAGCATACTTAGCCTAATGGGTGAAATGATTTCACCTCAGCAGAGCAGCTCTGGTGTTACCCAGTGAGATGGTCTGTGTGAGTGGCAGAAGTGGCAGCTCCTTCCTCCTTTCACCCACAATGCTTCCTCAGTGAAGAGTGGAATTCTGATGCTCCCAAATTTTCTCTGCCTCTAATTTGGGTCTAGCTCTGACAATCAGAATAAGCAATTTTGGTTTGGAAAAGCTCAGCAGAGATAAAGACTGGTACTGTGGGGAAGAAATTCAGATCACAAAAACAAAGGGTCTGGACATTTATTCCTGCTTGATTTCTGAAATAAAAGGTGATGTAAGGAGGAACGGGGATGGGAGCTCTGTGAAGCTCAGCCCTCTGGGACACAGCTCGCCAGCCACTCCGTTGGGAATAACAAACAACATCCCTTGATTCTCCTCCAAGAGTTTTGGACTGACTGCAGCAGGATTACACATTGTCCCTGGGTTACAGACATCCCCACAGAAAAACAGGATTATGTGGACCTCTCAGTTTAAACCACGGGGAAGGACTGGCCTGTAAGATGAAAGAGACTTTTATTCCTGGAAATCAGGATTTCCCGAGGCCAGGGCTTAGCAGAGCTCTTGCAGGGGTGCTGGTTAAGCTGTCCCCAGCCTGTCCCTGGCACAGGGCTGTGCTGGGCCACGAGGGCATTCCAGAGCCTGTTCTCGGCCGTGGTGAGCAGCCACGAGTCCTTCCCTCAGCGCAACGCCAGCGCTTTGCAGCAGACCCCAGCTGGTGCCACAGGTCCCACCCAGACAGGGCTGGGGATGGGTGAGTGAGGCCGTGTTCGTTGGCACTGTTTGTTGGCAAGGCTGATCCCTTCAAAGAAATGGGACCCACACTTAAAAATTCATCGTTTTTCTCTCCTCAGGTCAAGCGTACTGCATTGCCCATCTCCACGCAAAGTGAGGAAGTGTTGTGTGATGGATAAATCACAAAAGCAGCACTGAACATCTTTTCCTGCTTCCTCTGTGTCCTGTAACATTGACCAAGTGCTTTAATCAATGCACATTCTCAGGGGATATAAATGAGCGCAGCCCAGCTGCCTCCTGGGTAAGGCGTTTATTTCCTGGGAATCTGGTACTGTGTCTTAGGTCCTTGTCTTTAGCATGGGGATACAATTACTTTTTGTGGAAGGATATTGAAATGTGCTGGTTTTGTTATTAATTTAAGATTATCAAATTATATGATATTATAAAATTTGCAGATTCTGCCTTAAAGGTTTTAATCTCAAATTTCTCTATTACTTTGATACATTTAGATAAATATTGTAACAAAACACTCATTTACTCTCTCAGAGTCACTTTTATGATGACTGTAGACAGCTCTGTGCTGTGTGTTAATATTTTAACTCTGTCTTAAAGAGTTGATTATAACTAAAGCAGGGAACATATTTTTCACTTGTAACTTAGATTCTTTTCATTGCAAGGTACCAATTAGACTCAGCATACCAAAAATAGCACGGGCAAAAACAATTGGGCTACTTAAAAAAATGCCATGAGAAATTAGCAAAGTATACCTCGACACAAACCACATGCAGACAAGAAAGAACCAGGACAAATCAGAACAGTTTTAGCAGGTAGGCAGCCACACAGCAGCTTGTGTCAGATATCAAAGAGGCACAGACTGTAAAACAGCATCCTGCAGCTGGCAGCGGGGAAAAACCTCCCAGTAAAAGCTGGATCATCCCTCTTTGGTTTCACAAGCTGTCCTAGGTAGCGACTGCAAAACTGAGTTGTAAGCATCAAAAGGAGGCTGGAGTGATCCTGAAACCCCTCTGTGAGTGTCCCTGGGATCCAGGAGGCTGGGAGTGCTGAGGGCTGGGCACGGGAGGGGCTCCTGCTCTCCTGGGAAGTCTCTCTGTGCTCCCCACCCAGAGCTCACTCTCACTGTGGGGCAAAGCCACACAGCACCAGGGCAGTTCTGCTTTCTTCTCAGCATCCTTAACATGGGGGACACTCCTGATTCCCCTAATGACACCAATCCCCAAAATAATACCAAAAATGAAGCCTATCGCTGGCTGATTAATACATGAAGTGAGAAAAATCCTATAAACCCCATTTTTCTTTATGTACACACTGTCGTAATATAATAGGAGAGGAAAATGCTATTTATTGTTTATGTAATTATGTAGCTTTCAACTGGTTTCATTTTCCAGGATCCTTCACATTTTAATTCCTGATGTAGGTGAGCAGCAATGTCAGGAGACAATTCCATGCAGGCAGGAGGAGCCTGCAGTGTATCTTTAATGGAGATATCCCTTATTTAGTGGTTTCCCAAACTGGAACGGAAGTGACTGACTTCCCATGTGCAGGATGGTCTCTGTTTAGGGAGGGCAGGGTTTTTGTTACTGTGTGAAATTCAGTGGTGGTTTCAGAGTTATTTTTTAAGATTAAATTTATTCCTCTGCCTCCCAATACCTGTGGGAATCTGTTGGCGCCTGAGGGCAGCACTTCTGTGTTTGGGAAAGGCACGGCAGGGAAAATGTCAGGTGACTTCCAAGGTGCTGACCCTGGTGGAAGGACCTGAGGTACCTCAGGCTGCTCTGACAAAGAATTGGATCACAGCCTGTAAAAACCAAGGTCAGCACAGCTGGAAATTCTGCAAAACCTTGAGCAGCTTGGGCAGATTTTCTCCAGCTCTGAGGCAGGAGCAGGTCCCCAGCACCTGGGGAGGTCTGGGACAGCCAGGACCACTCAGCTCCTCAAGGAGCTCCCAACCCAGCACCTGCCTGGAGACAAGAAGAGCTCTTTAAATGCAATTAGGACTTGGGTTACAGGCTGGCTTTGCTGTGTAATTATCAGCATTAGCTCAGCATTATCAGCCGGGGATTTCACTGCTGATCCTGAGGATAATCCTTACCTGTGTGACAGCAGAGGCTGCTGCTCCTCCCCGAGCTCAACCATCCCCTCCCAGCCCACGTGTTTGCAGTGTCTGCTGAATTATCTGCTCTGGTGAGCACTTGGTGTGAGAATGGGAAGAACAGGAGCCCTTAATTCAGCCCCAAACCAGGGTAGAAGAATACTAGCAAAAATTAGCCAAAAATATTTGTCTTTCCTGCCAAGCCCTCTCAGTGATTTCTTTCTTTTTCCTTCCTTTTTTCCCTCCAAGTTTCACACAAAGCTCCGTCTTTAGGATTAGCTGTCTACAGGCAGCTCTTTGTATTCAGCTGAATTTAAGATCATGGCTGAGCTGTAAAAGGGGAGAAAGGTGACACTGGAGAGTTTCTGCAGCTGTAAATCCTGAAATATTCAGGCACGTTACATTTTTGCAGCTGGCAAATGCAGAGTGAGGCATATCTGGTCAACACTGGGGCCCAAAACTGGTTGGATTTCACAGAAGAACCTGCTGTGAGCCTCAGGTTTGGGTGGCATCAGCTGCATTTAAAGAGATCTTTGAGGTCAGATGCTGAAATTCTGGTTTTATTTGCTGCTGTCTGCAGAGATTGCCAAGAGGTTTCACACTGAACAGTTCTGAGCTGGTGGTGGCTCTGGAGTACTTGGATGTGCTTTGAGGTGTAAGGACAGGTGTGAGATGAGTTAAATCTGTCTGGAAAGGTCAAATGAGCTGGGGCTATGCAAACCAACCTGACTCAAGCTCCAGTTCATCACTGGACTGGTATGAAATCAAACATTATTTACAGACACATGCGTGAGTCTCTGGGTTTTGATGAACAGATCTTGAGGTAAAGGGGATTTTGGGCATTATTACCCTATCACAGGCCTCCACCATGGAATTTTTGTGCTGGAAATCTTATTTGTGCAAGTGAGTCTCATAGAGGCAATGAATTTTAACTCCAGAGTTCATGTCTTTAGTGTTCAGAGACAGGAAGGCAGCTTGAGATGTGGTTTCTCCCCATATCTAATGAGTGTTATTATGAGGAAATCTTCTACTGCATCAGATGCTTCCAATGAGTCTTTAAAAGGCTTTGGATGTATTTGACGGGGTACCAGAGCTTACCACAAACGGGAAGAGAAAAAAATTTACGAAGTCTGAGGCTTTGTCACCATGGTGACATCTATTTGAGTTTGGAAGTTGCATTAGTTTGAGCTCACAGATTTTTCTTTTCCTGTCATTAAAGGCACGCCTCTTATCCTCTCTCAGTTCCCTCCTCCTTCTCTTCTTACCCCACAATGACTGCATTTAAAAACTAAATTTCCTTTCAGGAGGTAAAAAAATACACAGGATAAATTACCTCCATCCATTACTGCCTCCAGCAAGCTGCAGCTGCTGAGGTCCATTTCCAAGTGCAGTTCATGTATAAAATGAGAGGAAAAAAAATCTCATTTTCGTGCCATGCAGTGGAACAGCTCTGATCAGATAAGTCCAAGTGTGAGAGGCCTTTAATGGTCACAGAGCTGACCACATTCACCCCTCCAGTCACTCCCCAGGATTAGGTGGAGTTCACAGCAGAGATGGATTTGGCCAGGCAAGAACATCAGCGGTGTTTTGGGTTTGCTTTGCAGAGCTCTCAAAGAAGCTCTTCAAAGGTTTGTGGTACAACATAACCTTGACTTCAACCCTGGCTTTAATGGCTACTTGGAAGATGACAGGGACCACACTCCTTGGGAATCTGTCATGGGCTGAGCAGCCTGGAAACCACAGGGCCAAATCTAAGCAGAGATGAAGCCTCTGCAGCCCACACAGCTGCAGTGGCAGCTGTCAGGAGGAGGCCAGAGCAAGCCCTGCTCCTGGCTGAGGGGCTGAAGCACAGCTTGGAGGAGCAGTGTTCCTTTGATGGATATCCAGCACGGGTGACTGCTTCCTTTGAGGAGGGGCAGGCTGTGCCTGGGAGGTGCTGATCAGCTCCCACAGCAGCCAGCATGGATGGGTGGAGAGCAGGAGCCCTGATCCACAGGCAGTGGCACTTGGAGAACTTGGAATTGATCAATCTGGGCGTTTGTTTGACTTGTCAGAGGGAGAAGCCAAGCTGTGGCTGATGGGTAGAGGAGGATTGGGTTTATTCATTTGCTAATAGTTTTCTGGCACTGGGAGTCTTGGTCTCAAGCGGCAGGAATTCTGCCCCAGCACTTGGTTTTAGCTGGAGTTTTCTCCCCTGCACTGACCAGCATCGCACATCATCCCTCCCCGCCTCCGTCTGTGCTCACAGTCCAGTTCACTCTCAGCAACACGTATTTTATTAAATTTGGCTGTGAGAATGTCACCAATTATGAAGGGGAAAGCAAGAGTGAAGGTTAGGGGGGAAAGGTGAAGGTTAAATTCAGACACTCATGAGTTTATGGGGCAGTTTGTCCTCAAATCAAAGCCAGGCATTCACTTCGAGCTACGTAAACAGGAATAAACACTCATGTGAAAGTCGCTTAGGAAGCAAAAACCCGTAAGAATGTTTGCTGCAGAATACGTGCTTTCTTCTCTGTGCCTTGCCCTCCTCTTGGCCCCACGGCAGGAGATTGCTCAGAGCTTGTTTCCAGCCTGGACACTGTGATGCCTCCAAAGATAAAGACAAAACCATCCTGCCACAGACACATTTTGTGCTCTGAAGGCTGAGCCACTGCTGCCAGCATGGCCTCAAAAAACAGGATAGGATCCCACAGCCCTGGGGTTAGGATACATCCCAATCCTTCTTGAGGTGCCCAGTGATGTTTGTCTTCAACACCACACTGTGTAAAGGTTTAGCTCAAAGTAAAGTTTTGGGAAGAAATGAGAAAACTGGTGAGAACAGTTTTTTTTTTAAAAAAAGCAAATTAGCCTCAGATCCTCAGCTACCTTTTATTTACCAAACAGAAGAAGTTTCTCTGTGTGATACATTTCTTAAATTATAGGTTTCCCGTTTCCTGGCATCCTAATAAAGTCTGGGTGAATGATGAGGGAGTCTGCTGGGAGAATGAGTAAACATCTCCTACTGTCTGGAATGCAAGACGACTACTGTCTTATCCTTTGTTACAGGTTGTTAAGATAAAATTACCCTATATATCAACAGCACTGTCAATGAAATTAGAAAGGGCATTCTCCCTCCACACTGCCCCCGAGGGTTCGAGGAGGGAGGAGGGAAGGCAGTTGTTTCTTTGTTTATTTTGGTTTTTCTTTTGCCCTGAAAGAAAGGAAGAAAAGGGGTTTGGTTCGGGTTGGGGGGGAGAAGCTTTGTTTTGTTTCTTTTTAATGCAAATGAAAAAGAGGAGAAAAGCCAAGGAGGATGTGCGAGGCAGGTTTGGGTATTTCACCGGCTGTGAAAGCAGGAGAGGGAAAAAAAATTGTGGTTTGATGCAAAATTGGAGGATTGGCTGAACTGCAGTGGCAGCAAAGCTTGGGTGCAAGGAGACCCTGAGGCTGCAGGTGTTGGCTCCAGGTGGGGCAGGGTCCCTGAGCCAGGGACACCCCAGGGCTTTTGTCCCCCAGAGTGTGTGCTCAGAGCAAGGGCTGTTCTGCCAGCTGCAGTTTGGGGAGAGCCCTCCTGGACCTCCCTGTAATCCACTGACCTGTCACTGGTGGGGTTTGTATCGAATCTTGTTGCTGTTGCAGTTTTCCTGGTCTTTAGAGAGGAGATCTCTGTCTCCTGGATTTTCTGGAAATGTGAGTCTCATGAGTGTGCACCTGATTGCCAAAAAACTAGAAAAGACTGCATGTGATCTCCCTGTACCCAGGGAAATCCAGTGCTGACCTGCTTTCCTTGCCATTAGGCTGCATCACCAAAGTAATTACCTGGTTTAGATTTGTTTTATTAATTGCGTCCTCAGCTGCCGCCGCCTTTGAACCCTAGAGCCATGAGAGTGGGATCCAAAACTTAAACCCCATTGCCTCTTTCCCACAAAAAAAAAAAAAATTGATTCTGTGCTCCAGACACCTCTCCCAGGTGATCCCTGAGCTGCAGGAGGTGCTGGGCTGTGGTGGAGCTCGAGGGTTTCTTGAGGAGGAACAAGTCTAGTACAAGTCAAAGCCTCATCACTTCCACGTCCTCTCTTGTATCCGTGCCAGCTTCTGTTACAATCTCACACCTTCGCCTTTTCATTCTGTTTCTCCTGAGCACTTTGGATTGCTTCTTTTTTTTATTCTTATTTTTAATTTTTAAACAAATTTGTTTACTCATTTTTTGTAACTCAAACATTTCACACTTAAAACTTTCTCGTTTTGAAATCACAAAACAAAAAAACTTCACTGAAAACAATACTAGAGAAAAGCTGGGCATGAAATGCTGAACTTGGGTGAGAAAAGCTCTTGGACTCGCAGAGCATTCCTGAGTTCCCCCATCCCATCTTGCAGCGTGTCAGAAACTTTACGTGTCACTCTCCTGCACTTACGTGTGTGTGTGCACACATACACAGGAGAATTTTCTCTGACAAGCTGTAGGGCTTTGCTACAGATTTTCCATCCCTCACCATGTCAAGAAGAAAATATCTTATTGCTCTATTCACCAAACACTTTTGGCCTGTTTCCATCTGAACGTTATGCTTGTTTGCATAGGCAATTCAGAGGGGAGTTCGTAAAACCTTGTTTTGCCTGAATTTGTGAGTGTCTGCCCACTGCACGGCCTTAAAATGAAATTGTGAAAGAAAAGGGGCTGTTTTGGGAGGGATGCATATGTTTTGCACATATCCTTTAAATAACTCAGATATGTTTTTTAAGGAGGATGTTTTTCCTATGCACTCGAGACCACGTTTGTACCACCTACGAATTTCTTCAGCTTCAAAACAGCACTGAGTAAACAGCTGAGGGCTTTGCCAGCTCAGTGTTTCCAGCACTTGGATCTTCCTGTTGGAGAGATCCCTCAGCAAAGGACAACCTCTTCCTTGAATCTTGAATTCTTGCTGCTTATTTCCAGCAGAAAATCCTTCTCCTGCCTCTGTTCCCAGCCTAAATCTGTGGCAATGGGGACAAAGGCTCTTCTCTGCCCAGCCCTGCCAGGAGCAGCCAGCCAAAAACGGATGTTTGTCCGTATTAATCAAACACACAAAATGCGCAACCTGAACTGTCTACAGAAATGAGTGGGAAAAAGCGCAACCTGACCGCAAAAGTATTATTTTATAAATAAGGTCCTTTAGTAGTAGTTAATTGGATACACATTTTGCTGGATTCGTGGAACATTAAAAACTATCATATCTAAATTGACTGACTGAGTTCATGTTACATCTCCAAATTGCCAGTGACCATTCTGCCTCGCAACATCAGACCCTGGCTGCAGCAATCTTGCTCCAGGGCCTTTTTTAAGTACATGGCGCTTTTTTTTTTCCCCCCTAATAGAGATTGATTTAGTGTATGTTTAATGGCCCCATAAATCACTCAACATGCCCAACTCGCATACAAATTCTGCCAAAAAAAAAACTTTTCAAGGAAGCAGATGCCTTGTTGGTGGAACCAATTTGCCTTGCTCCCTGCGTGTGCACGAAGCCACCATTTCAAGAACCTCCTTATAAAAATGTGCTGCTCTCCCCAGCCTGCACATTGGTCATTTTCTCTGGGGCTGCTTTCTTACCATGCCAAGTCAAACTCGGGCGATTCCCCCGCTGTGCCCGTTCTGTTCGAGTGCCTTTTAGATCAGCAATAAATAAATTCATTGTGTGTTTCAACGAGGAGAAAGAGCCGGAGCTGGAGCATTGTGCCTGCCCTTGTGAAGATCTATTGTGTGCAAAGTAGTGCGCTATCGGATGGCGTGGGTCATTTTTCATTACCCCACTGAGGATGCAGCTCAAAGCAGAGGATTATAGAAACTCATTTCCTTTGGTTAGGGGAAAAAAAAAAAAAAAAAAGTTAACATTCAATAAACTCGAGGGCTATGACGCAATGTGGCCCTCAGAACCTTCCGAGCAGAGCTGTTAATAGCTTCCTTTCCCAGGACGCGGGTTTGCCCTGCTCACTTATCGACTTTGATGCATTAGTAAAAGAAAATATCAACCCCTCATAACTCTCAGAAATGATACAATACATCACTTAAAAGTAAGCTAGGATCAACACATTGTTAACTGTTTGATCTCTCGAGTCAAAATTAATGATAGGTGTTTTGCACACAAAAAAATGAATGTTAAAAGCCTATTTAAGCTAACTAAAGACATCCCTACAACATCAGGGTTGAATTGGAGGTGATTTCCTGCAATGCAGCTGTTATAAGTTTATCAGTCTGCGGGTGGCAGTAACCAGTAATCATAACCAGATTGCAGAGGGGTGGGATGGAACTTATCTTTAAATAGAAGATCTATCTAACTAACTAACTACAGAAAGCTGCTTGGGAACTAAGTCCACGGTATTATTCACTAGAACACCCAAGGGTCTGGGAGAAGCCAGTTTTCTGTATATTTTAAAGAAATGAAATGGTTCTGAAGGTTTAACTGCTAGGCAGGGAGAAACCAAGGTTCGTAATGATTAACAGCAGACCTCCTGCGCTCTTGTACTCGCAGCATTTACACAATGATGATAGCTAATAAGAAATGGCATTAAGAAATGACTTCAACTTTCTCCACGGAGATGTTGCCATAGGCTGTTGATGAACTTTTAGCTCATTCTCTTGTGACATGGAAAGGAAAGATCTGAAATGCAGCATATACTTCAAGCAGAAAAGCGATTGAAAAAATTCCAAGAGATCTCTGTGAAGAGCCAAAGAGAAGTGTTGCACTGCGAGACAATGCCTCTGGACAATTACAGCCTGTTAGTTTTAATGCAGCTCCAATTGCTTCCGTCTGCAGCTAATCTGACCACTGGAAACAGGCACTTTTGCAATGCCCTTTAATTTTTCTGATTTGTGTGTGGGCGGTATCTGTTGGTATTAATGTGACTCTTTTCCGGATTGAATTAGGGAAAACAAGATGAGCTTTCAAAGGAGCCTCAGCTTTCTTTGAGCAGCGTGGACTGCAGAGCTCGGGATCCACGTGGAAGGGTGAGGCCCGTCCCCAGTGCCTGCTGTGCCAGCACAGAAAGGAGGAACTGAGAAGTCCCATGGATCCCCAGGTGTCCCCAGCAGCACCCACAACCTCTCCAGCCAGGCACTCCAGGTATTCCAGCTCCATCTGTAGAGCTGAGCCCGCAGCCAGCAGGGATCCCCACAATTCCCAGCTTCCTGAGCCGTGCGGATCCACTGTTTTCTGTGGATGAATGGATGCTTTAAACAGATCATGAGTGAGCCAAATTCTGCTTCCATCCCTACATCAGAAAAATACACATTTTGTTTTTAAACTGACCCCAGTCTGCAAGAGGTCCAGCTCCTTCCCCTTGTAGGGATTGTCTCGTGCCTACACTTAAACCTGGCTTATGGAAACCACAGTTCTAGAGAAGTTCAAATTTGCTTTTTTTTATGAGGAACAGGCTGAAAAATGGCAGATATAAAATTCTAATAAAAATGAATGTATTTTTAATAATCCTTCACACAGCTTTCCTTCAAATTCTGCTGCAAGTTTAAACCTAAAATAATTCCTCCCCATGTCTGACATCTGTACGTTATTTATACAACACCTCTTTTCATAGAGACTTTTTAATTATTATTCCAGAGGTGTTTTTCAGTGGAAAAAAAGGAAATTATTGATAAAACTGTAAATTTGAAATACATTTCAATTAAGACCCTTAGTCACTTCCAGTTTTTTGTTTTCCAAGCCTTACTCAACAAAACCTCTTAATTATTTCTCCATGGCAATGGGATCAGCTCACTCTGTTCTTCTCCCTGCGGGGCCTATAAAGCCCTCAGCTGGCGGATCTGCCTGTGCAACAGCCTGAGAGTTGTGACACATCACAAATATCTGGAGAGGATAAATTTTCCATTGAACAAAGTATCAGAGAGGCCCCCGCATTGCCTGCATGAGGACAGGTGGGTGGGGGGCAAACGCTTCCCGATTTTTTGACTTGCTGTGTGATTTCCCACACATTTGGAAGTGGCCCTTCACAGGCACTCTGGTTCCTGGGCTGGGCAGGACCTGTGGCCACTCTGTGCTGCCCTCGTTCCTGTCTGCTCACTGTGGTCGCTCCAGACTCCTCACACAACCTCTGCCCCTGCATGTGCTTTGTGTCCTTTACAGCCCAGCCCAGCACGGCCATTCCTTCCAAAACTCTGCAAAACTAAAATTTTACAGATGGGGAAACTGTGGCACTGATGGGTGAGGCCTCCTGCACAGAGTTATGCAGCGGGTGTGCGAAACAGAAATCAAGACTCCAGGTCCAGCTCCTTCCATCTCATACTGAGTTATGTCTTGTTAAAGGACAGGAACGAGTGGAAATTGTCAATATTCAGTGTAGGAACTTTTGCCAGAGTGGGCTCTGAAATTCTCTGATGTGTAAATCACTCAAGTTATAGTTAGGGCTGTGTTAAGGCATTGTGGGGTTTGCTGCAATCTTTAGGTCACAAACCCCCCGTTAAAACACAGGTGTAGAAGTGCTGCCCATCCGTCTGGACTGGAGGAAGATCTCTCTGCAGGGACTGGGGGAACTGGGAAACAACCGGTGGAGTGGCTGGGGCACCGTCCCTCGATCCCTGCTGCACTGCAGAGTGCTGGATTCCTAAATGTGGGACCCAGATGCAGCAAGAACAAAGACCACATTAAAGTGGTGCTGATCACCCGAGCTGTGGCTCTGAGGAAGATGCAGAAGTGCTCGGGAGGCTGACACAGGGCTGGGGGCAGACAGCACAGCCAGCAGCCGCTTTTGCAAGGCACATGTGAGGGGGAAAAGGTTTCTGTGCCTCCACCAAACCCCTTGTGTGCAGCCTTGGGCAACTGAGACCGTGCCTGGACACCCTGGGCAGGGCTCCCAACCCTCTGCACATGTGGGGCCCCCAGCCTTCTAGACCAGCCTGGGAGAGGATTGTTTTGGGAGCAATCCTTGCTAAAATGAGCCATGAGATGTGGAAAATCTGCCTTTGTTACACCGGGCTTTCCTGGGAAGCAGTGATTTCACTCAGAGCTCCCCACTGCCCAGCTGGACACGTAAAACAGCCCAAAACATCCTGGACATCCTGATTCTCTGGGTCAGCCCGGCCCCAGGGAGAGGGGGACAAGGCAGAGGCAGGTTCTTCCTGGTCCCCACAGTGATGTAGGGTAGAATGTCCCCTTGCAGAGGGGCCAGGTGTGTGGGTGGATTCTTGGGGCCAGCAGAGGACTCTGAAAGGCAGTGAGGAACACAGCTGGTGAGGTGAAGGTGATCACCAGCACGGGTGATTGCTTAATTAGCGAGGTCCTGAGAAAAGGACAGAGAGGCTTCTCCAGACTTAAACCATTTCACGTGGGGGAGAGACAATGGTGCCTCCTAGTTGAAAAAACTAATGGGTAAATTAGCACCAAATGAGGTGAAAATCAGAAGTTACCAGAAAGGACTGAGTTGAAGGATTTTGAACCATTAAGAATCTGAGCTGGGAGCTTGGTTCTGGGGCTTGGTTAGAGAGGGCAGAGTTTGTCCTAAGGTGGGGAAAAGTGTGGCCTCTGGTATTTTAGGGACTTCAGAAAGGTGCAAGTTCTCCTTTCCCTGGAAGGACAAAATACTGGTGCTACCTTGATGTCACACAGCCTACTTCTCCTGAGAAGAGTGCGTGGAGGAAATGAAAAAGGTGACCTCTGACATTGGAGAGGTAGGATTTATCTTTTGTTGTCCTAAATAAAATGGTGCAGGAGTTGGCAGTGTGTTTGGAAGTAGAAGCAGGTGTTTGGATTGATGACGGAACAGGCTGCAGCTTGAAATAGTGTGTGAATGCTGGTAGAGGAGATTCTGTGTAGTGTTTTAGAGTAATGTTATTTTAATTATTATTCCAATGATTTATTTGCTCTGGCTTTGCCTTTGTTCTGCTCCGGGCTGGGGCTGGTTGTGACAGAAGCAATTTAGGCAGTGGTCTCGCTTGTTGTAGCTGGCAAAATTTGTCTGCTGGCTCTGTGTGTTGTGCCTTGCTCTGCTGCTACCCACTCTGCTCCCCTCAGTGACAGGGGTGAGCACAGGGAGGTTCCTGTGAGTTCTTCATGTTCTGCAGACAAAATCATCTTGAAATTGTGAATTTTGCTGCTGTGGCTTGATCTGTAGGGCAGGTGGATGTTGCTCTATCCATGCAGGGAACCAAAAGTGTTGCTTGGAACCAGGAGTGCAGAAACAAAGAGCGAAGGGGTTGATGTCAAAAGCATTTGAAAGCCTTTGAAAGCTGGTTTGTTCTGGTCCTCAGGACAGCAGAGCTCAGCCTGCAGCTCTGGCTGGAGGGATCCTGCAGCTCTGCACCCCAGCCCTGTGTAGGCAGGGCGAGCTCCAGCCCAGAGCAGGCTGATCCCAGCTTCCTGAGAAACGCTGGCTTCTTGGAGCAAGCTGTCTTTGATCTGGCAGACAGAAGCGCACGACAGCTGCTCGGCAGTAGATAAGGAAGGCGCTCTCAGGCTGATGGTGTTTGGAGATTAGTGCCCAGGATGTTGTGTGAAAGCCGAGGTCTCACCTGCAGCTGGGACAGCGTGTCTGGGAGGGGACCTGTCTGCTGTGGGCTCAGGTGTGCTGTAAACGGATGAGTTTCTTCTTTGTCCTTCTCTGCTGCCCACCCACGACTCCTTCCTTGTGTACAGGCTGGGGAGGAAAGCTGCTCTTGCCAGTAAAACGTGTGAGCTGAATCTGGAAGTCGCTGTAAAGATATCTGTTGGTTGGGTTTTCCCCTTCTTTAATAGCAATTGCTCGGTTACAAACTCCTCTCCCACAACTTTTTAGTAAGTTCCTAACATTTATTATTCCAAATAGACTCACTAAAATGCTTCTTTGTGCATTACTTGACTTAAATGTTGGTTTGATCTTGCGAGAGGGGCTGATGTGGCTTGTGCAGCCCTTTGGCCTCTGTGTGTCACACCTTTCTTGTCACTTGGGGATGTTGTGAGCGCGTGTCTCAGTCCCCCATCAGCGATGCCAGCTCTCTGTGAGCGGCAGCCCTTGGATCGGGGGGCTGCCAGAAATGTGGGTGAGACTGAAATAACCTTTGCCTGTAGTCAAAGGTAGTCAGGAGAGGTGGTGGACATGACTTCACCGTGCCCACTGCTCAGCATGAGTAACCAGTTCCACGCATTTCCATGCCAACCATTAATTTCCAGATGCAATGACTAGCACGGTATTTTCCATTTCCAGATTGTGTTTGTACTGGCATGATTTAAAATACTTTGTAATTACAGTGGTTCCTATAGTCGAAATGCTCGAGCAGTGCAGGGTGCTTAGAAGTTCTTCTTTAACCAGCAATTTTGGTAATGACAGTAATTCATATAATCTATCTTTGTGGCCTTGTGGCTTTCAGAAGTACAGGCCTTTTTTTGAGTTCTTCAGAGATGTAGCCCTATCTCTATATATAGCTCAGCAGATATCTGGTATTCTGGATGTGTTAAAACAAACTCCACTGAGGAATTCCAGTTCTGTCACCACAAACTTTCTGATGTTGCTGCTGCTGCCAGTGCAACTGAGTAAATGGTAGAAGAAAATGGTGTGGGGAGGGGGACATGGCAGTTTGCTCTCAAAGATGAGGAGGCCTCAGCAAATACAACTTCAGGCAGCAGTGGAGCTTCACTCTGGCTGACAACTCACAGCACAATAAGCAGTTTTGGCAGCCAAATCTGACAACATCCTACTGAACAGGGAAAATCCTTTAGTTTGGGGAAGATGGCTGAATCCCAAAGCTGCTCTCATTTACTGGTTTAGAGTAACAGAGACACTTCTAAATTACTTGAGGGAGAAACTGCTCAGACAGATCAGAGGCAGACATCTCCCTCCGTGTGCAATTAGATGTGCTGCCTCCTTTGAGAAGGGGCCAAAGCAAATGGGAAGCTGCAATTAAGGTAGACACCAGCAATGAGGACCTAAAGTACAGGGCACGGTGTTTATCAGCCTCTCTGCACGGGAAAGGGCTGTAATTTGACTGAGGAGGGAAGAGCTGTAGCTCAATATTTTTGTGAATTGATGAACTGTTATTTTTCCCAGAAGATCCTCATATGTGCGGGGTGGGAGGGACAGATGTTGATTAAATGTAAACTTCCCTGCAAATGTGTGCGTGACCTCTGGCATGTTGTTCATTTTCACTCCCTTCAGAGGCAGGCAATAGAGCTGGGGAGGGTTTGCTGTGCTCTGTCCGATTAACCTGTGTGTTTTCAACCAGAGGCTGGCAGAACTGGGGATCCTGGGCCTAGAACCAACCCCTGAGGTCACTCTCCTCATGCTGGCAACAAATCACCACAAATCATTCATTTTTTAAGCTGTAGGAGCAGTAAATGCAGTGTCTGATATGCCAGGGTCTGTCCTAGCTGGTGACAATCCTTGTGACCTGTCCCACCTCTCCATTTGCTGAGAACATTTCAAGAGGAGGCAAGTGGATCACAGACTTGGTCTCCTGCCTCTGTTGATAAAGGGAACAAGGACCCTTGAGGAGACACCGGGGTATGTCTGACACATGGTCTGGAAATGAAGCAAAAGCCACTCCAGTATCCTGCAGTGCCAGCAGAGATGTTTTTCTTTTCATTTTCTGAGAGGTGCTGCAGCAGAAAACCAGATCTGCTTCCTCAAAGACTGTCACTCCCATCTGGAGAACATAATATTTGACCCGTGGGCTTAATTTGCTGTCAATCTCCCACATCTCCCAGGAAGGAGCCTCCATCTCTTTTTAACTCGAGGCTGTTACCTCTTGCCCAAAAAAAACCAGGTTTCTCAAGGCTCATTCTTGAGCCAGATGAGAAACATGAAATAAATGAATGCAAAATACAAGCATCTTCCTTTTTAACTGACACCAATAAAAACTCTTTGAAGAGGGAATGCTTAGCAAGTGTTAACAGGACTGTCATTGTGACTCCACATTGCCACTGCAGAGTGCAGTGAGTCACTGCAGACACACGTCTGTTTCTGGCTGTGATTTTTCTTTATTGAGCATCTTGTTCTCAGCTGCTACTAGAAGCAGGAAATCTCTCAAAGCTGTGAGGAGCTGATCCAGTTTGTGCCTTGAATTTATCGGGCTTTTCCACCTTCTCCCAGGAAGAAGTGCCTCCAGCAGCTCTAGGAGGGTGCTGCTGCCATTCCTGGCCAGGGTAGAAATTTCAGAGCTTTGGGACCCCCTGTCTCTATCAAGTGTGATCTAAACAATTCCCCACTAATGTAGACTATGAGGAGCTTTGTTTTTTCCTGCAAACCGAAATTACCAACTTTTTTTTTTTTAAATATCTGGAAATAAACAGTTACATGATCCACTGAAATTCATAACAAAGGACAAATTGAATCCTTCATGCTGTGTAACAGCCATAAATAAAGGCTTTATGGCTGAGAAGTTGTAGGCAGAGCTCCAGCAAAATCAGATTTATTCCCTCCCCACCCCCTGCACCATAAGTCTCTGGAAATGGGGGTTCCAGGGGCTGTTCTGACACAACATTAACTGCAGCTTCTTAAACCAGACTCCCTGCCAGTATTTACAGTTCACATTCTGTGCATGGTATGTGTGTATATAACTGCACCAGCTTTTACAGTTGATTTCTCAGTAGTCATGTGAAACCAAAACAACTGATGGGCTGAACTTGGAATCACTTGTGCATTTTTTCTGATTTAGAATAAAAGAAGTCTGCCTTGGTGCTAGGGAAAAAAGATCTCCTGATTGAAGTTGCTCCAAGTTGACAGTGGCCCAATCTCTGTGAGTGTTGTGTTCCTTCTCCCCAAAACCACAGGCTGGGTTTCCAGGGGAACCCTGCAAGATGGATTTCAGAACTTGGAGGTACAATTGCAAAGGCAGTGCCTGCATTCTTTCTCCTCACAGAGGCCTGGCCCTAACTCTACTTGCTGTTTCCTCTAAAACTTAGCCCTGAGGTGTCATGAAATACGTCTTTGGAGTAATTAACCAACTCCTAAAACTGCTGTTCAGCCAGGTTAAGGAAGAGGAACTCATTCCCGTGCATTTAAGGGCTGGTTTCTCACTCCAGGAGCCAAATACAGGTCAGCAGTGGCAATGGATCACTGTGAGAAATGTATCAACCAATTGGAATCAAAATTCCTCAGTGTCAGTTTTGGATCAGCTGATATGTTGGTTGTGTGCTTAGTATGTAGCCTAAGATAGAATCTAAAATGAGGGATTTATTCTCATTAAGCAGTTGTCCAAATCTCTCTTTTTAAGGAGTCTGAGTGGTGCCTCTGCCTGAGGCAGAGAGATCTAGAGCCACTGAGTGCTCTGCTCCTGTCTACAGCTTGTTTTAAACACTGAACAAAATTGTCTAAATTGTTGGGACCTGAGAAATGATATCTTTGAGCTCTGACCCTTCATAACTGAATCCAGACATTCAGTGTCTCTACTTCCACATATTTTATATGAAGCACCTGACACAGCAGCAACAAATAGCATGGGAATAAATCCAGCAGCCTGCAGCAGTTCTCCTTCATTAGCCAACCAAAGGTCACCTTGCTGGTGTCACCATCAGGGTCTGGCCACTGCTGGGGCTGTTGTCCAGTCTGGACCTTAGTGGAGAGATCGTGCAATGGAAGGGAAGGTGGGATCCAGGTCAGAAAATCCTCTGTGGCCCTTTTTGCACTCCACAACCCCCACAGTGCCACCCCAAACCCGCAGTGCTGCTCTGGATATTAACACAGCCCCAAGGTCCCGGGCTGGAGCCCCGGGTGCTGACACACTAAAGCACAACAGATCCTCTGAGCTCCTGGCATCTCCTCCTTTCTTCTTAAGAGCTTCTTAAAATAAGACCATTAGCCCCAAGTTATCAGCAGCACAGAGCTGCTCTCTCAGGATCACTTCAGCTCCCAGGGAAAGGCCTGAGTGTGGTTTTAATTACGGGCACCGAGGTTGCAGGGGATACAGGCACTCACTCACCCCTCCCCAGCCACAAATGCTCCATTCCCCAAATTACTGCTGACTGGCCTGGGATTGGGTTTTATTGCAGACAAGCAAGCCAATTCTTCGAGGGTGAGGTTAATTCAACAGCCCCATGTAGAGTTTTAGCCTGCAAATGGTTAAATGCTCACCCGTGCCTGCAAAAACTGGTCAAGTGCAAAGTTGCCTTTCTAAGGGTTTGTGGGGCTGAGATTGAGCCCCTTTTTTACCCCCAGCATTTCCCAGTACCTTTCACTGGGGAAAAAAATGTGTGAAGCTGATGAATCTGTCTATGGCTTGTCCTGTTTTCCTTTTAAATACAAAACCAAAGTTAAGCTGGTTTAAGATTGTGCTGTCTTCACTTATGGAATTAATTCATACATGAGGATTCTGTTGGAGAAAACAGCAGATTTATCCCAGAGTGGTAAACCTCACAATACCAAGAAACTACTTTCCAAATATTAAAATTAAAAAGTCTATTCCTATTGCCTGGTAAACGGACTCTTGGAAAACCAGCTAGGAAACAAGTCGGTGTGTTAAACCTGTTATCCTAAACTTCTGATCTTTCTCAGCTGCTGATTCAGGAATACAAATTCCACAGCATTAAGCAGAAAAGGGGAATAGATATTTTTATTTAAAACAGAGTAACTCAAAGCAGCCATAATAACCCATTCGTGTTGCTTTTGTACTTGGGTAATGAATGACTGTAGCATAAAGTGCTTCTAGTTTTTGCCTCGAGGTCTTGTCAATCATTACCTGATAAATAAAAACTTCAAACCGGCTCCTTTTAGCTTAATTGGGCATAATTTCTCTCTGAAGGAAAGTTGAATACAGAGAACAACGTGTTTGTGGCAGCAGTGGAAGTCAGCAAGCAGGGTAGTAGGATGGAAGCAGACAGAGGCTGTGAATTCTGAACCCAGAAGATGAGTCTTTGGGGATTTTTATGCAGAAATACCTGTTCCCTTCACAGGCAGAGCTGAGGGACTGAATCTAGCAGCAGAGGGAATCCTGCAGCCCCTGCCATGCCCTGAGCTGTGCTTGTGCAAGCTCTGCTGTCCCTCTCTGGCTTTAGGCTCTATAGCTGACACTTCCACAACAATCAGGAATCTTAAAATTGCACTGAGCCTTATTTAAATCATTATTTTTTATTATGGGAACACTGGCAGCAACGGAGGCAGTTTCCTGCATAAGGACAAAAGGATCTTATTGTCAGTGCTGGAACAGATCTGAAACAGCTCAATTAAGCAAACATAACATCCTCAAAGTTTGGCCTGAAAGGAAGTTAAAATAACTGTTCTATAAAATGTTTTAAATGTGCTTTAAAATGTCATTACTCAGATAAATCTAGCTGTTTGGAAGCTCGTTCACCAGGGGTTTATGGCCCTGCCAGTTTATGGCAGTGTATGTATTCATGTCAAGAATTCCTCTTCCAGAACAGTAGATGAGGAGACAAAGCCACAGGAGTGCTGCAGACCAAGGGGAGGCTGCAACCAGCTCGGGAATGGAGTGTTGGCTCCTAGGCTGGGAAAGCTGCTCTAAAGCACATCCAGAGAGTTGTGTGTATTTGTGGCAGAGCTGGAAACCAGCAGATATTTCACGGTGTAAGGCTGGATGTTTTGAAGTCAGCGGTAAAGCTGCTGTTGGCTGCAGGACTGGCCCTGCAAAGCAAAAGTATTTATTTGATTCTTTCTCCCCTTGCTGGCACCACCCCTGCCTTACACCTAAATGAAGAGAATTGGGAACATAATGAGAAATTCCAGAGGATCCTCCTTCTAAAATTAGTCCAGGCCTACAGAAGCTGAGTAGGTCTTGTTTTACATCAATATAGATCTTCCCACTGATGCTTTACTGGACTGGCAGAGCAGTGCACAAAGCAAATTTACTTCTGAATTTGTAATTGCTCGTGGAAGGTGGCAGATTAACTCCCAAATGCTGATGATTTAATCCTCTGGCCCACAAATATATCTACATAAACTGGCACAACTCTGCTCACAGTTCAAAGTAAACAAGAACCCCAAAATTGCTGTTATGCCCCAAAGATAAAATGCTCAGTTAATAGAGGGATTTAGACCAATATTTTTTTCAGCTGCCTCCATAGCAATGCAGTGTGGTATCCACAGTAGGAAACCTCATGCCAGCAGCATCTCTCAAATATGCTAAAACAATCTAAATTAGAAAATGTCAGCTTCTTGGCTGATGTTTCTTTGGAGTTTCTTTCTTCCTTTCTTGTGCCTCTATAATTTTATTGGGATGACTAAATCTCTGAACTATGTTAGCAGTAAACAGAACTAATTTACCCCCTGCTTCTTTGAAACAGCTGCTGACAGCTGCACTATAATTCAATCACGGATCTTTGCAGCACAGACTGCAAAACACATCCATATTTTTGCTATTCTTCCCTCCCTGTTGTATTTGGAGCGAAGGAGCTGCACCAAATAATGACATGTGACAGTTTTGCCCGTACATAGAGACTGAGCTGCATGAAAACAGAGGCTCGAGATGAAACATTGTCCAGCCAAAAAGGTTCTTTGAATAAAGGGAGAATAACCACACAGATACACAATGTCGTCGGGATATCTTTTGTAAAGTTGCAATGATTTATTTTACTGGTTTGTACAAAAAGGCTTCTGACAACTGCTCTATGAAAAGAACCAGAAATGTGTATGCATTTTTGCCAACTGTTAATAAATATCTTCTTAAATAAGGAAACAAATGTGTTTAGGAACCCAGAATAATTTTTCCTGCATGTGATTGAAAAGGAATTCAGAGATGGAAATAAATAATTCTTCTTCCGCTTGTGACAACTATTTACACAAAAATGTACAAACAGTGAAGCTGATGTTGAGCCTAGCAACAGAAATCCTGTTATTATGCTTAAAAACAACAACAAAAAAACCGAAACAGAAACAATCCCCACATAATATTTAATATATGAATCCTATACAGCAAGATCCCGTGGTCCAAGTTAAAAATGCAATACACCAACGCAGTGACCACCAACACAGAAACACCCGCAAGAGAAAACTAATCCTTGACTACTAAATAGTGGAAGGTCAGGCATGGTTAGCTTTAACTTTCTAGGCAGCACCTTCACTTCCTTCAGGAGGTTTGCAGAAGCTCTGGTGTATGGAAGCATACAAAGTCAAAGGATGCTTCCTGTGTGTGTGATTTCAATTCCTCTCTCTAAGCCAGGGGTGCACTGAGGGCAGTTTTGGCTGTTTATGGAGGCTGGTGCTGCCTGCAGGCTCCAGGAGAGGTGAACTTTTGCCTTCAGCTGTTGTCCTGCCTTGTGGCTGGCTGGGTTTGCCCCAGGTGTCCCCATGGGGAGGTTTTTTGGAGTCCTGCCTGTGCCATGTGCCTGCTGCAGCCAGGCTGTTCCTGCAGATGTTGGAGAGGCCTGGGGGGATGCCAGGCACATCTGGCAGCTGCTCACCAAGGCCCCCATCCAAAACCTACCACTGTCACGGATGGACTTCCCCTTTCCCATCAGCCTAATCCTGCTACTGAGAAAACTGCTGGGAAAACACCAATTGACTTAAATGAGAGGAGAATTAGGCCATCAGAAACAAGTTTCCAATTTATTTCATAGACAGTAGAGTGTTTTTTTCCTTCCTTTGCTTATTCTTTTTAAAGTGAGGCATCTGGTCTGGATTTGATCTGTGACTTAAAGGGAGAAGAGCAGTGAGTGAAGTCCAGAATTTCATTTATCTTCTTTCTCTAACTCTCCTCTAAGGCAGGACAGGGAGCCAAGTCCCCACTGCAGCTGCATGGCCCCATCTTTTCACTGAGCAGAGACCCATCTCCAGGGATTTATGATGTCCTGGACCCATCTGTTGGAGGTTTAGCTTTTTGAAGTTTGGAGATTTAGAGCTGGGAGTGCTGGACGTGGTGTTTTATTGGGCATTATTTTCTTTTTATCTTCCTGGTGAAATTTATGCCAGTCCTACTTTGCCGCTTGCCAAAGTGGGGAATTGGTTGGTGATTGGTCACTGCAACTCTGAATTCTTCTTTGCAACAGCTTTAATTGAGCCTTAATTACTTAAGTGTGATGTTTGTGTAACCTGTGACTTTAAAAGAAGGAAAAAGCAAAGCCTTGAGGGGACACTTTCTGGCTTCTGGTTCCAGCTTGTTGGTGGCCCTTGAAGGGGATTGTTTTGGGGATTTTTGAGGTGAAGCCAAGTGTTTATCAGAAGCACTGGCCCCAGGAAGGAAGGTTTCCTAGCTTGTTCCCAGTCTGTGTGGTGCTGGGTGCACATCCCAGCTCACTGCACCTTCTGCACTGGACTCTCCGTGCTCTGGGAACAGCGCTGGAAGTTGTTCCCTCAGGGAAGTCAATGGCCATTTTCCACACAGCAGCAGGATCTTTAGTCACAGCTCTGGAACTGTTTAGGACACCCCAGCTAAAAATCAGGTTTAATCCCTGTTTCTCAGCCTTTTGCTGCTTTCCTGTTTCGAGTTCATAGCAAATTGAAATACTTTGTGGCTGCAAGAGGAAATTTCTTTCCTTGTTGACAGAAAAAAGTGCACCCCAAAATTCTCACTCTTTGAAGCACTTTTCTTCAGTTCTTTTGCTTGCCAATTGATTTTTTTTTTCTAGACTGATCTGTCCTTTGAATTTGTGTCAATCCACATCCAGCTTTTGCTACTGTAGCTTAAAACTGGAAGTTGCATGTAATTCATCCTTGGTTTTGCTTATGAAATTGAAGCAGAGGGGTGGAAGCAATAATTCTCTAACAAAATACCTGTTCACTCCAGGTATATTTTGTTCACTTACTTTATTGCAAACCGTGTTACAGGAACTACACACACTTATTAGTCACAGCACAGTCTCACCTTGGATAGATTATCACTGTTTTACTCACAATCAACACTGGTGAGTTTGCAACCTCCAGAAAGACTCATTTGCAAAAGTATGTACTGTGGGAGCCAATTTTGTAAGCAGATTTGGTTTTAAACGGTTTCTCTGGCTTGTTTCAGTTTACAAGCTCATTGTCTGTAATAAACTAAAACAAAATGTGTTCAAATGCCTCTTCAGATCCAGAAACTGTTCCATTGTCTGAACTTTCAGAGGCCTGGTCCTAAAATGGTTTGGGACTTTTTTTAAACCCATGGCTGGAGCACCAACCTTTCCCCCTCCCCCACACAGCCACACAAACCCACTCTTTACAAATAACTCCTTTTTCTTTCTTCTTTCTCCTTCCTACAAACCTAGTGGCAGCCACAAGCTCGTACCACCATGTTCCTGTATTTTTTTAAGATAACATTGGAGCTGTCATCAAAATAGAGCACTGAGATGGCATTGAGTTGTGTAGGAGCACAGCAGGGTTTCGGCACAGTCTCTGGGTTTATAAAGTGAACCTGGGGGATGAAAATAGAGGAATGTTAAGATTTACTTTTCCCCCTCTCCTCCCTTATATTCTTCTTTCCTGGGCAGCCTTCTGCCTGTCCCATACCCTCACTCAGTAGCTGAGCTGTGTAACGTTGAGATTTACTGACCCCTTCCTCAGCCCGACCCCAAATCCATTTTTGGTGGCAGCACGGACTGGATCCTTACAGAGTTTTCCCGAGAGATGCTGACAGTGGGGTTCATGTCTTGCTCCTTCCTTCCCATGCAGTGGGACTAAACCCCCACTACAATGTCCATCCCAGGGCCCTTTCAGAGCAGAGAGAGCCTGGCAATGCCTGCAGCAGAGACAGGGCCATTTCTGGCTGGGTGCTAATTCAGGCCACTCAGCCCGGCCTGAGGAGCCAGGTGCTGCAGGCACCTCGAGAGCTGAGGCAGATCTTCCTTCCCCCGTTAGCTTGGAGACCCTCTTGTGTATAAATTTATTTCTGAGTGGCACCTGTCAGGTGTAACCCTGTGCTAGGAGGTGGGGAGCACCTACCAGTGTCTGTACAATGGCATGATTTGTAGCATTCATGTAGGAGTTCAAGGGGAAAGCACATTCTCCTTCACAGTAATAGGCAGCGTAGCCCTCTGGAGCGATGATCCAGTCCTTGATTAAATTGAAGCCATTAGATTGTGGAGAAAGACAGAAATGCAGTGAAACAAAAAGCCAATCAGCACATAAATCTAAATATTCATACATCCACACGCAGTTACAGTGGCCTGGCCTGCAAAATACAAATCTGGCCTTTCTAAAGCTCTCTTAGAGGCCTCTAAAGTGCCTGCACATCCTGTGCATCCATGCATAGCTACAGTGGCCTGCAAAATAAAAATCTGGCCCTCTGGCCTTTCTACAGCTCCCTTACAGGCCTCTAAAGTGCCTTCTGCTGGGAGGGACACATCCCACATTGCAAACGTGCCCACAGAGTAGCTGAACATCTGGGTTCAGTTGTTTATCCATTCAGCACTGTTCTCCTGGCTGTCCACAAGGATCATTTCACCCAGCAGCACAATGCAGACACAAGCTTTCAGAAAGGAAAATGTCTTTAACCAGGTCTGAGAAAACGGGTAGATGCAAATGGAGAGCCATGTGTGCCTTCAGCACTGCCAGAGGACCTGCGGGGCCACAGCCCCTCAACAGGACCTGAGCGTGTTGAGCCTCCACCAGTCTCACACTAAATATTTGTATACCCAACTTAGCAGAAGCATTTAAGCATGACAAAGGCAGTATACAGTATCTATTCCCTCAGGATTTTAAAATAAAAAAATCCAATTAGCGGCTGGATCTCACTGCTGCAGCTCAATAAGTGATGTGCCAAGGTACCCCTGTCCCAGCCCTGTCACCTTACCTGCCACCCCAGGTCCCTGAAGCTGACGTAGAGCTCGTGTTTCTTGCAGGCCTGTCGCTGGTCACTGCTGCTGTTCTCTGTGAGGGGACAATGGTGGCCATGAGGTTGGGCTGCCCCAGCTCCCACAGCCCTCAGCAGGGAGTGAGGCATTGCTGCTGCACTTGCAATTTTTTTTTAAACTGTTTTAGTCATGTAATAATGGCTGGATTCAACATATATGAAATGCACTTCTGGCTTTTTTTGTGCAAAGCCAAAAAAGACCTGGGAAAGTAGGTTTTTTGTCTTTATTTTTTTTTCCTTCTGGACTTCCTCTGACCTCATAGCAGCAACACACAGATCACTCTGATTATTGGCTATACATAAAAGGAGAATCAGTGCAGTTTTGAAGTTTTGTCCATCCTGGACATGTAGCCTGAGCTGAGGATGCAAGTAGAAATAATTTCTTCACTGAAAGGCTGGTCAGGCATTGGAAGGAGCTGCCAGGAAGGCAGTGGAGTCCCCATCTCTGGAGGTGTTCAAGGGACTGGACGTGGCACTCAGTGCTCTGGGCTGGTTGGCAAGTGGGAATTGGTTAAAGGTTGGACTTGATGACCTTGAGGTTTTTTCCAACCTTAATGATTCTGTAAAGCTATGATTGGAAGCTCTGTTTTCCTTTTCTTCTGCTCCTCACTACCTCTTCTTCCACTCGGTGATGAACTCCCAGAAGCAGCTGGAATTTGCTGCTGCCTCAGCAGAGCCAGCCCTGAGCTGTGGCTCCTGCTGGGACCGTCATCAAGGGCCCGTTACTCTGAGGTATCACATAATTAAGCCACATTTCTATTTCAAATGCCTGATGGAATTTTCTTCCAAATTAGGAAGCCCAGCTCCCCCCAGAATAGCCGTGGTTATGCTGAGAATGAATGGGTTTTCCTCTTCTATGCAAGAATTTTGGGACTACTATGCTTTTTGGGGGCTAAACTTAAAATCACAAGCTCTGAAAATGAACAGCATTTGGATTCAGATGCACTGATCACTTGCTCATTGCTTTAACATAATTATCTCCCATTTCAAAATGAGAGAGAGAGAACAGGAGTTTTTCTGGTTAGGTGCTTGGGGTATTTTTAAATTTGTGTTAAGAAACCCCTCCATTTAACATAAAGAAACATCCTTTCACCTGACATTTCTGGAATAACCCTAACCCCACACAGTTTCAAACCAGAGGTTGAACAAACAGATAACGTGTGAGAAACAGCTCCCACATCATCCCAGAACCAGAGACCCAGCCAGCCGTGCTGTACCTGCAACATTGGACACTCGGAAAGCTTCCTGGTTCTTTGGTGTTTTGGATCTGTTCTGGCTCCTCTGCTTGCCCCCCGTGGAGCGGATGCTGCGCAGGTGGACCTCGGTGGCTTTGAAGAAGGCGACGGTGAAGGGCTGCTTGTTCTGCGGGCCGTGCCTCCCGATGAGCCCCGCCAGCTTGGGGTTGATGCTTTGTCCTGCAGACACGACAGACTGGTGAGAGGGCCTGCAGGAACCTGAAAAAACCCCTCTAAAGAATGCAGGAAAAGAGAATGCTAAGCAGATTTGGGGTGAAATCATTATATGTAGGGTTATTTAATGTAACTTCTCACTCACAGATATAAAATAAAGTTAGCTGTGCTGAACTGCTCTTGTCAGAAGCAGCTTTGCCCAGGTCTCCCTCCCAGTCCTTTGGAGGGTTGATGCCACAGCCAGGAGTGACTCTGGCCAGGCAGCAGCTTTGCCAGCAGCCAGGATCTCACAGGGCAAAGCTGCTGCCTGGTCAGGGTCACTCCTGGGCAGGGCATCAGCCTTCAAAGACCTGGACTTCATGGGCAAAGCTGCTTCTGACAAGAGCAGTTCAGCACAGCTAACTTTATTTTATATCTCTGCGTAAAAAGTTACATTAAGTGGTCCTAGGTATAATGATTTCACCCCAAATCCGCTTGGCGTTAGCTTTTCCCGCATTCTTTAGAGGGGTTTCTTCGAGTTCACCAACCTATAATTTGAAGTGATCCTATAAAAGGAGCCATAAAACTCAGCCCATAGGAACACTAAATTCCCACTGGAAGGTTATTAGCTTAGAATAAAAATGTCTTGTATGAAATGCTGACAGAGTTCCAGATATACCTTAGCTGAGGGAAACAAATGTTTAGAGATGTTTTCCTTATTGTTGCGTCTTGCCACCACCATACCTGATAACTTTGTACAAACCTCTGATTATCATCCATGTGCCCTTCATCTTGGGCTTTAGAATAATTTGCTTTTTGGTGAAGGACAACTAATAGGTTTCTCTGTGGAATTAAATCAATTATTTACAAAAAAAGGCAAGGAGAAGATGGCAGTGGGAAATTTAATGTTTCTCCCTGTTGCTGTCGAGGGATGTCTGGGTGCTGCAGTGAAATGCAGGGGTGATATCCAGGATTATTCTGTCCCAAGCTACTGAGAGCTGCTGCTAAATCCAAGTTATGTTAATGGCTTTGTGATCCTTTTACTAAGGACAGAGCTGGGCCTTGTCAGACACAAATCAAATGTGCCAAAGGACAGCTGACACTTTCCTGGAGAAGCCCTGCAAGGCAGCCTGGCCAGGGAGAGTGAGAAAACGACTCTCAGTTCTCTTATTTTGTATGATTTTTTTTTAATAGATTGTATTTGCTTCAGGATTACAGATCATGTAACAGCAGATTACAAAGAAAGGTTGAATAATTTTGGGTTTTTACTTCACTTAAAGCCTTGGGGATTGGCTGAGCATCAAGTGTCACATTAAAATCCTGCTGAGATTAGAGCATATGATTGCTGAATAGGCAAGTGGCTATTGTGAATAGGCAAGTGTCAAGTGAATGAGGCTGAGTGCTTGCCCTGGCTGGGAATCATGTGCTTGGAACAGACTCCCTGATGCTGCTGGCGTGTGCCACTCACCATCCATGCCCTCCACGGAGAGCTGCAGGCCGAGGTTGTGCTGGGGGTTCACCACCCAGTGGTTGCTGGTCGCGGTTATATCGAACACCAGCCACCCTTCCTCTGCGGCCCAGATCGTCCTGGAGTCCAGCAGGAACAAATCTGAATCCCTGGAACAAAGAAACAGAATTCCCAGTTAGCCAGGATTCCCACTGGAGTCTCCACAAACATCCTTCAGGCAGTGCTTGGGGTTGGGGTTTCTGTGACAGGCGGAGCTGGGCTGGGGTGTGATCCCCTCGAATCACCCTCAGATAAAACTTCTTCCCCTTCCCACAGAGCTGAGGTGGTTTGGAGTTCCTTTGCTGTTGCACTTTACCTTGAGCTCCTGATGCAGCTTCACAAACCGTTTGCCAGGCATGGATCTGCAGAATTGCTGTTTGTGTATGCACGCCCGGTAATTGGGCAGACAATGCTGCTCATTAGCCTCTCCACACATAATTTCCTGACTTTCATGCATAACTGTAGCGTTGGTGCAAGCCAGCTGGAACGCTGCTGTGCATACATTAGCACATGTAGTAGGTTGCTTTTAATTTTCTCATCTGAGGTTACTGATAACTGGTTGAGGCCACAACCCTCTGCTCAGTCATAGCTCTGCACTGCTGTGGGTCACAATCTTTTTTCAAATCATTTCCTGAGGGTTATTTTAAAGGCTGGTTACTCTAGCTGAAGAGGTAATATCAGAAAATGAGAAATATCCTAAATAGGGAGATTCTGTTCTTTTAAAAAATGTGGCATTATTTCAGATTTAAAATATGTTTCCTGGCAAAATTCTGGAAAATTGAAATTTGAAAAAACACAAGTTCTGTAAAGGAAGGAGTCTTCTCTTATAAGAAAAGGAGGAGATAAAACTCAAGATAAAAAAATGGATGCTGTTGCAGTTCTTTTATTAAAAATTACTTTAAAAGAAGAACAAAGACACACAGTGGAAGTGTCTAGACAAGTCCTGTAAGAGCTGCTTTTGTACCTACGATGAACAAACATGATAACTTGTTCAAGTGTAATTATATCCTTTTGAATGAAGAGGTATCCTTGAAAAACCCTTTAATCACGTCCTCAAACCTTTAAAAGGCCTTATGAGTTTTGTCACTATGGATTTGTCAGTGCAAATATACACATTTAGCTTGGTTGGCATGAAACATCGAGTGATCAGAAAAGAATCTGAGGAGAACTGTTGGCATAAGGGCTTTTGACTCACAGCTTTTAGTGATTCTTTTTCCTTTAACATACCAAGAAATCAGAAAGTTTTGTCCCGCACAGAACAGGAATGGAGGGGTTTTTGCAATGCTTTTACTGCTTAGCTTTCCTTTCAACCTTAGTGAGCCAGAATGTGTATGAGATGGTGACTTGCTTTGGAGCTAAAGGATGTCACCACCCACCTTGACTGTGCTGGCTTACATGAAATTAAATTTCTGAAATGAGTTCCTGCAGAGCATGTGAGCCCAGGGCGTGCAAGGAGTGGATTCTGGGTTTCCTCCCCAAAGCAGGATGGATTTGGATACCCCGTGGCTGGATATGCAGGATGGGTTTGGATACCCCTGTGGCTGGATATGCAGGATGGGTTTGGATAACCCTGTGGCTGGATACGCAGCCAGTGCTGTGAGGGTGCAATTAGTGCTTGCTTTTAATCAGAGCTCTGGTTTGTGGAAGAAGCCCTACATCAGAACTGGACTTGCTCAACAGCTCCTTGCTGAGGCAGAGGGGATCCTGTGGGAGCGTTCCAGAGGATGTTTGGGAGCTGAAGTGGTGGCTCAGGAAGGGGCTGTGGTGCAGCAGTGCCAGTGGTGCTCAGTGCAGGTGTTGGGAGCTCAGTCAGCTTTGCTGAGCGCTCCCAGGAAAGCTGAGGCTGAACAGGATGGGTAACCCCTCTCACATTAGTTAGAACAATGCAAGATTCTTGAACTCTAACCAGGGGACAAATTTCCTGGGGTTCATCCCCAGCCAGGAGCAGTGGCCCTGTTCCCACAGCGCAGGACACCTCCCACCCTTCCCTGTTTACAACACACTGAACCAAACACATCCCAGAGGAGCCATGGACAAAGGAGTTGCATGGATTGGCCCGTTCCAGTGCCTGAGGCCAAGTTTCCAGGAGTAAAGGGTTTTTATGTTCACAAAGTACATTATTTAAGCATGGCCCCTGACTGGAACTCATGATTCACACAAGGTTTAGTTAACAGGGACTTGGCTTGCTTGGTTTTCTCCCCTTGTACTTTGCAGGTTGATGGTAGTAGCAATCATGATATTTTTTTTGGTTTAGCTACTGCTCATCTGCAGTATTATTACTCAGAAAAAACAGCCTTTAAGCTTCCCATGCTGACATGATGCAATCGGGGTAACCAGACAACATGAGGCATCAAGTACCAGGGTGAGTCAGTCTGGGAAATTGTATAATGCGTTTGTTTTCCTGTAGTTACAGCAATGTGCAAACAATAGGCCTGGAGGGGAAGCCCGAAGTGAGAGAGATCAAAGGGACCCACTGAAGGGAAATGTCCTTCCCACACACACTTGGAACATTTGGACCCCAAGAAAGCCCCGTGTCAGATGCTCTTTGGAGCAGTTCAAGCGCTCCTGGATTAGTGCTTTCCGCCCTGGCCCACCAGCAGCGGCCAGGGGTGGGATGCAAAACCTCACTGGTGTAGCAAGCAGAGGCTCCTGAGATTGTGGCTCCTGTTCTGATGAAAAGAAACCTCTCTTTTCAAAAAGAACAACCTCCTTTAAGTGGAATGGCCTGCTCTCCAAAGACAGGCAAACAGCATTAAATCACCAGCTAATAGACAGATATCCTTGTTGGACAAGAGACAGTAAACACGGCAAAGAAATGTTACTCTGCTAAGACTTAAACAACATTTATCCTGAGGGCTCCCATCTAATGACTTGTCACAGAAGGTTGTGCTGGTTAAGCCTAACTAATGTGGCTGCTTTGGGTTTTAGCTGTGAGATAAAGACCTGAGCACAAAGAGAAAAGTTTTCCAGTGCACATCTCAGTCCTGTACCTCACCTTCCAACTGTGGACTGACAGAGTATGTTCCTGGAATGATGGCACTGCAGCAAGGAGGCAAAAAAACCCTTTGGTTCCTTGGCCCTGCCTTCAGTTCCTTCATTTTAAAATTTCAGTGCATGCAAGAAACTGTACTGCGCCTTTTTCCAGGGCAAGAGATAGGAAAGGCACATGATCCTCTTTTTACAAAAAAAATTAAGCTGGGACATGGAAATGTTAATGTCTAGATTAGAGTGACATAAATTACAAAGTCTGGATCCAGACCACAAGTATGTTCTGTTGAGACCACATCAAAATGGCTCAGCGTTCAAAGAACTGACATCAGCGGGAGTGTCAGAGCTTTGAGCAATGATAAAATTTGGGGCTTTCTGCTCGGTTTTCTCAAGCATCAGGCTCTCAGTGGAGCTGAGATGAAGACAGGAGGTTGGCATTTGCCTGCTGGTGTATTTGGTAGTGTCTGGCACTGGATGCCAGACAGGAGAGTCACCTCCCATTAGAAAGCACTCCCAAAAATTAGTCTGCAGGTCATATAAGTGCTGTGTGGTCTGTGAAACTCCCTTGGTGACCTTGTTTTCTGGGCTCAGGGGTGAGTAACAAGTGCTGCAGCGTGAGGGTGGCTGGGCAGGATGCATGTGAGGTCGTGTCTGGGAAGCAGCTGGAGCTATGGAGGTGGAAGGGCTGACCTGCCAAAGGGCTGGTGGTGGTGAGGAAAGGGATCACAAATATTTAGTGAGAGAGAAAAGGGCTGGAAGAAGTGAGGACTGTGGGGATGAGCACAGAAATGAGAGAACACAAGTAGAGAAAAGGCAGGGAAGGGAAGGTGTGGGATGAAGGAAATTGTTTCAATGTGGCAATTCTAAAATAGGAGAAAGGATTAACGACCATGAAGCTTCATTAAAAAAGCACGTATGGCTGCTTTGCTTTTTGCTGGGGTACTTTCTCAGTCCCTGGGATGCAGTTTGGTTTGAAGCCATAAACACTAGAAATAGGTACAAAAATTAGAAGCGCTTCATCTGCCTCAATCACCTGCCTGGGTGAGTTGGGGCATGAGGAGAGCACGGATGAAAACATGAGAGACAGAAATTCTGCATTAGCAAGAGAATGGGAGATAAAACCCTGCACTTATAGGCTAGAATGCTGTAAGGTCTGCACTATTTTAGGACAGTCCTCTTGCCAAACAGTCCCTGCTTTTACGTCTGTTTTCTTCTCTCACTGTCCCCATCCCGCTCGTTAGCCCTGTTATTTCAAGCTGCTGGTTGACAAGTGGTAGTAAACACTAATGAGCACTTCCAAGTGGGATAAAAATAAATGGGAAAAAGGACAGGCAGCAGCAGTGAAGGTGACTCTTGGCAATTTCCATTACACTGTAAGAGAAGGTGATTTCTGTGACCAGCCAGCACTCTGTGCTGGGAGCAGCCCCAGAGCCTGGCTCACCCAGCTCTGTCCTGATAGCAGCAGGTCCTGCTGTCCCCTGCCTGCATCAGGGACAGGCAATCCCTCAGCCCAAAGAGCACACCTGGCAGCTGGGCTGCCCTGATCCCTCCCTGCCACCTGCAGGAATTACAAACCTATCAGTGTTTTAAACAGTGACCATACAGTGGCACCTTGCAGCAGCCTCTGAATGGCTTTACAAATGTGGGTTAACCCTCCTGCTTCTGTTTTAAAGTAGGAAACACTTGAAGCATGGATGTGTTGAATTCTTATTGATTCAGCACGTACAGCACAGTGTCTAAGCCAGGAGCACAATCCTCTCCTCTCGACTCATACTCTGACCCTAGAGGGGCTGTTTGGGTCACAGGCACAGTGCAAGTTTTCCAACAGGAACCCAAGGATAGGGCTGGCATGGGGAGAAGGGAAGGGGATTATTCATGTCCAGGTTTGAGCAGGTGGAGGGAGGAGAAGGCAGAAAGGGCATCTGGGAGGGTGAGAGGAGATGTGGGGTTAGAAGACATCTGTTTGGATTAAAAACCTGCCGTATCCAGATTCCAGCTTGCTTGGTGTCATTGCTTAAAGTCAGCTGCAGCTGTCCAAAGACAAGCTTAGGAAAATATTTTTCAGACTTTCCTACTTTGAGAGGGCCCCAGGATCTCCCTGGGCCTCTCCCTGGCATGTTTGCAACACCCTCTGTACACAGACCTGGTGCAGCCCTCCTCCCACACCTTCCCTTCCCTGGGCCTGAGATCCCCTGCTTATCCTTCCCTCTTTCTCCCCTCTGATAAAAGCTCTCCCCTCTGATAAAAGCTCTCCCATGCCCCCCCTGGGCAGGAGCCACCAGCCAAACACAGCCCGCGGGCTCTGCCAGGTGAAGGGATGTCCACAGCAGGAATTCAGTTTGCTAGAGGTGTTTTCCAAGGATTGGCCTGAGAACTGGCTGTACTGGTAGTGAAACAGATCTGTGTAAACTCTGTTGAATCTAGGCAAGAATTAAATTCACTTTAAAATTGCAGCAGATCCTTAATTCTGCTTTGTGTGCCTCTAGTAGCTGTGTTGCCTTTCTTACTCTATTTTGGGGAGGGGTGAGATCTGCATCTCAAAGGCTGATTAAAAGTGGCAAAGGGAGTTTGTTACTGAGATGCAACATGTTTCCTAAACATGAAGCCTCTTGTAAAAACAGTGCTGAGAGAAATGAGGTTATACACATATCTCTGACACTTTCTATGCAGCTGTTTCTGCTCAGCACTGAAGGGCTGCTCATTAGTGCATCACTTACCCAGCAAGGACCCGCTGGGGGATGCAAAATGCCTCCTGCAGCTCCTCGAGTGCCTGTGAAGAGCTGTGCCTTGCTAAGTTCAAGGTTTGTCAGAGGTTTTGCAGGCTGCAGTGGCTTTTAGGAATGGTCTGAAGGAGAAAACCAGACACAGCTCTGTTCTTGCTGAGCTGCAGGATCTCTATGCTCAAGTTCCCTTGCTGAGAGATAAATGGAGTTATGAACTGAGTTGCAGATAAGTCACCAAAAATTATAATCAAAGTTGTCACAGTGCTGGGGCACATCATTAAATCAAACTCTGCTCAGAACAATCACTCTGGTACTTTAAAAAGCTCCAAAAGAAGGCACATCTGCTTTATGGGCTGGGTGGGCCTAAGCCATTCTTAGGTCCTAGAATTACATGTTTCAACCCACAACATGGAACCAGACTCCACTGAACGGCAGAAAGGGGTCTGGAGAGGGGCTCAGGTTTGATCTGGTGCAGCAGTGGTGTAGTTTGAAGCTCAAGCTAAAGCGTTCCAGCTGCAAGTCAAACCCAGGAATGCATCCTGCAAGATCTGATTTTCTGTAGGGCTGGTAACATGAGCGTTCAAATCACTGCCTTTGAAGCCCGTGGAATCCATAATGGCCACAGAGTGAACATGTAACAACTACATTTCAATTACCAAAGGCTGGTCAAGTACCTGGTTTTATCCTCTCCAGTAACAAAACTCCCATCGACTTCAAAGGGATTGGGATTCCCTCCGCAGTGCAAGTGCTGGGTCCAAAGAAATGGGAGATGTAACTTTGGGATGAGGTATTTCAGCTTCAAAAGGTGCAGACAGAAAAGCAGGATCGAGCTCCGAGCTTTAGGGCAGAGCTACACACTGTGTTTTTTCTGCAGCTTCAGGTTAATAAGTGAGGGGGATGCCCTGACCCAGCACTGGGATCTGCTTTGCTCTCCCTCCTTTTCCAGGAGACCCGAGCAGCCCCTGGCTCCCCAGTGGGCACCTCCAGCTCCCCCTGAGAAGGGTTTGTCACCACAAACGTGAGCTGGATGTCCTGCTGCTCCCACCCCTCTCCAGTCAGTCACTGGCTTTGTAAAACACCTTCCCAGGCTTTTGGTTGAGTGAGCCACAAAGTCCAAACAGAAGTTGGACGTGAGTCACTGGACCTTGAGCTATGCACTCAAAAACTTTGAGACATGTTATACCAGTTAAAACGTCATCAGTGTTTGTGATATTTGGGGCATTTTTGTTCATGAACGTACTTGTTTGCCTCAAGTGAATAACTGATGCTGTGTGCTAAAGAATGCTGTGCATGCCTTTTTATCAAGATGTTGCCAGTTTGGAGAGCTTGTCTTGCAACGAAAGATTTGGAGAAATCAGAAAGAATATCTGATCATTTAGCCTGAGTTTCTACAAACACCTGTAATAATATCTTCAGTCTGACAGAGGTATAATTTCTAGTAGCCCAAAGTCAAGTGGCATCTTCTCTGCTGCAAAGGACAGGGCTGGGCTCTCACTGTCACTGCCAGGGTTGTAAGGTTGAGGAGGTGGATGGGGAGAGTTTCTACCCTGCAAAAGTTTGTGCTGTTGAGGGGCACGATTTCAGGAGTAGAGTGCTGGGGGTGCAGCTGTTGCTCTGGAAACACCTGAGCCTGTATTTTTCACTGACAAAGAAATGCACACAAGAGATGTTGCTGGTTAGATACCTCCAACCTGTCTGAACTCGTGAAGTCATTAAGTGCTGAACTGCTCATACCTCTGCTTGATGTGAACTGAGGGCACCAGCACACCCTCCAAACTGGAGGCTCATCTGTGGTTTAACTGAAAATCCTGCCTTCAGCACACCTCACAGAAGAAAATCCCTCCAGGCCCCTCAGCTGGAGCTCCCCAATCCCTCCAGCCCCCCTCAGTTTGAGTTTCCTCAATCCCTCCAGCCCCCCTCAGCTTGAGTTTCCAAATCCCTCCAGCCCCCCTCAGTCTGAGCTCCCCAATCCCTCCATCCACCCTCAGTTTGAGTTTCCCCAATCCCTCCAGCCCCCTCAGCTGGAGTTCCCAGCTCGCCCTNCCCCAATCCCTCCAGCCCCCCTCACTTTGAGTTTCCTCAATCCCTCCATCCACCCTCAGCTTGAGTTTCCCCAATCCCTCCAGCCCCCCTCAGCTTGAGTTTCCAAATCCCTCCAGCCCCCTCAGCTGGAGTTCCCAGCTCGCCCTGAGCTGCTCCGTGGCTCTGGGGCTGTGCTGTCTCTGCTGTGGGTGAGCTGATGCTGAGCTGGGAGCCTGGCAGGAGCTGCCGTGCCTCAGAGCAGCAGCCCTGGAGAACCCCTCGCGTTTCAGGTCTCACAGGGCAGCTCCAGCAGTGCTTCAGTGTCAGCAGCAGCCCCGGGAGAAGGAAAGCCGAAGGCAGCAGAGGTTTCCCTGCCTGCGTGGGGGAGAGGGTTTGGCTTTGTTTTGCTCTTGTTGCTAACAACGTCAGATGGGGCTGACTTTCCGAGGCTCAGGATGAGACAAACAGCCAAGGAAGCATCAAAGTGAACGGGTGTTTTTTGATCAGCACTGGAGAGAGTTTGTTTTCTTTCTCCTCTTGCCCAATGACACACTGACTTGGATGACTGGGCTGTGACAGAGCCGGGTGGAAAATGTCAGTGGAAAAATGCAGAAAAAGAGCAAATATTTTTACAAATGTTAGTGACAATATTTTTACCTTTGGTCAATCCAAACCAACAGGAATATTTTTTCAGGACGAGCTGTTCAAAACTCGCCGTAGCCTGTGCCAAAATGTATGCAAAAGGGGAATATGCATGAACACTCATTAAAAATAAGGTTCCTGTGGTGAATATGATGCAGTAAAATTGCATCTAATCTTGTGGCTGGAACATCTGTATAATTAGCAAGATTCCTCACCTCTTCCAGGCTGTGGTTGATGTATATGCCCACTCTTTGCATACGTTTTTTTTCCTTTAGGAATAGGAATTAGTGGAGGAGACAGTTTGCAGAAGCATTTGCTGCTCCACACACAACCCTCCCCAGCAGCGCCTTCTTATCCTCTCTAAACAAAGCCGTGACAAACTCTTGGACTCACCATTGTAAAATTAAGATATCAGATCTCGTTCTGACTCTGTCAGTAAGATTCCTAGTGGGCACCTCACTCATCAGGACCTGAGGGAGAACTTCCCTGGCATCGGATGAGGAAGGTCATTTACTCAAGAGCAGGTTCCTGGCAGCTCCCCAGCGCCCTGGCACACAGGCTGCTGCCTCCTCCTCTGCCAACACATCTACGGTTTCTGCTCTTCCCAAGCCTGGAAACTCATCCCTGCAGGCTTGAACCTAAATAATCTACTCGAGAAACACAGCAAAGGGGGGCTGCCTCTGCAAGGGCCTAGGAGGGAATAAACTGAAATGCTTGGGGTGAGCAGGGCATCCAAAGGGTCCTGTGCACAGCTCTGGCTTGTTGCCTTCTCCTTTAAGGAAGACATGGTTAAAATGCACAGTTTGAATTACCACTGTTTGATAAAAATTGATCCATTTTAGCACAGTCCCCAAACACTGCAAATAACTGCATCATTAGAACTGCCAGGAGAACTGTGGGTTTTAAGCTATAAAATCAGAATTTCAGATGTGGAAGAAAACACAGCAGTGGTTAAATATTTTTACCATCCAGCAAAGCCAGTAGAAATTCTCACCATTAAAGAAAAAGTTGACAAGGTTTCCTGATATATTTTGATTTTTTTCTGCATTTTTATTAGCTCTTGTAAAACTATAAAGCCAGAGTCCTGGTTATACATTTTTCATACCCTTTTGGACTTTTCACTTTTTAAATCCCTAGTGTTTCTCTTTTCATAAACCTAAATTAGGACTGTAGTATTATTAGGCCATATTTAGTAGTCCTAAAGAATAACTTCTGACTAGAATGTGATTGTAAATACTTTCCACGTAAATAAATGCAATCTCACTTTTGGTAGGATTTGTATGTGAAAGAAATACGTGCAAATGAAACTAAGTGCCTTTGATAAGTGGTTTGGGATTGCTGATTAATTAGAACTAAAACCAGATGAGAAAATTGAACATATGTTCTTATTCAAGTTCCCTGGAGGATTTGTCAGGGAGCTTGGCATACGTTAATAGTTGCTTGGAAGGGATTTAATAGCTCATCTTGTAGTTTTGCACATGCAAAACAATCAGCCAATATAGAAAGCATGGTGTCATCTGTCTTTGTTAATTAGGGAGCTCGAATGCCTTTGATAATAAGGGCTAGTAATTAAGCTACAATTCCAAATGAAGCCTTTGGGTTTGCCACCTCAGGATCCATCAGAGGCAGGAGGGAGGGAGGAGTACTTCCAGAAATCTTGAAACATTCCTGGTTTATGATAGATTTTCTGCCCTAGCACATGGCCAGGCTACTGAGTGCTCCTGGAGGCCAGAGCAGCAGTGCTGGGGATGCTCACGGGGCACAGGGGGCTCACGGGGCACCTGTCCCCACATCACAACACACAGGAGCCGTGTGCCAGCTGCACCAGCACTGCCTGAAATTCCTGCACAGCCCAGGGTCCAACCCAGTGTCCAAACCGGCCCGAGAGCTCTGACAGCGCTGGGGTAACTCCTGGGGAAATGAACAAACGAACAGGGAGGGGTCTGTCATCCTGTGGCTCCCTCACCTGCCCGGGTGCTCCTGCAGGACCTGGTAGACGCTGATCTGGAAGGTTTCGTTGTCGAAGCGCTCGCGGATGTAATCCTTGTAAATCCTGAACTCTGCCGCCGTCACCGCCTCCCCCTCGGGGATTCGGGAGAGATCAAACCTGAACTCGCGGTAGTGGCAGCGCTGATGGTGAAACTCTCTGTCATGCTCCACTGAAACAGAAAACAGCCCATTAGCCACCTGCTTTGTTCCCCTTCCTCTCGCCATCAAACACGCTCGCGAGTTGCCACAACAGAAAAGGGCAGGAATATCTGATTGCAGCATCTCACGGGCTGCTCAGAAATAGGAAATACCTGCCTCTATCTGGGCTATTATAGGCATATATGTGTTTATCAGGCTCCCTTTGGAGCAGTTTTACAGTTGGCTGGCACAGGGGGCCATTGTGTTTTAATGGTTTTTGGCAGCTTTGTGCTTGACAAGTGACTCTGGACATTTGCCACCGATAAGGACCGAGCTGCTGTGGGAAGGAGCTGGGACAAACAGATGGGGCTTTTCAGGAGAGCTGGTTCATGGCCTGGCTCTGCTTCTGACAATCACACACACACATACCCACACACTGTAGACACAAATTCCAGCCCTTGAGCGTTTTCGTGCCAGTGACCCACATTTGGTGCCAGCTGAGCTCATCACAAGCTCGTGGCTCTGCTCTGTAGGGTCGGAGCTTTCATTTTAAAGGATCTGTAGTGATCAGGGCTGTGAAGCAACTGTTCAAAGTGAGGGCTGTCTTCCACCTCTCAGCCCTGCCTGTGAGATAACAAGTGCCAGATCCTCCCAGGCCAGCGCTGGGCTGTGTGACAGGCCTGCCTGTCCCCTGATGGACACCTGGTGGTCCTGTGTAACCTTGCCTGTGGCTGCGGGGTCAGTGTTGGGAGGAAACAAAGGCTCCGAGCCAGTCCTGCAGCAAGGGGGAGGAGAGGTGTCAGTGCCCCAGCCCGAGACATGAGGCAGGGCACCCTTCTTGGAACAAATTCCGAATTAAACAGACAAGTCAGACAAAGGAAAAGGGGGAAATGGAGGTATAAGGGGATGAACTGACTCGCCCAAGGTCACAACACGTGACATTTTAAGAGCTGAGGTTTGAACCGGAGATTTCCTATATGTCCCAGTCCTGTCGTCTGTCCACTTGACCTCTCTGCAGCTTGACTGCACAATTCAAGTAGTTAGCTCTGAGATTTCCTTGGCAAAGAATGTGTATCTTTCTACAGGCCTGATTTTCTTCTGGCAGCAGCAAATCCATTGTGTAAATCCATTGACTTACAGGGAACTACTCCTGAAAAAGAGGAGTTTCAAGGCCGGGTCTGGAAAGCTCTGTTTAAATCTCCAGCTCTGCACGGTCCAAGCCCAGAGCAGCACTGGGCAGGGTGTCCTGGGGCAGGGACAGAGCGTGGGGAGGCTCTGGGAACAGGGCAGTGTCCAAGCGTGGAGCAGGTTCAGCGCTGCTCTGCTGGCCAAGGCTCAGCCGCTGGCCATGGACTCGTCCTCCCCTCTCACATCCCTTCTGTGAGGAGTCCAGTTTGCCACTGTGTGATTGCTGCTCAGGGAAATGCTTCACAGCTCTTACTCATAGCTGCGATTCATCTTAGAGGAGGTTTTTAGGTATGAAACCTCTAAACTTTCCAAGACAAAGGTGATTAAGTTAAGCAAATGGTTTTATACGTTGAGCAGTCTCTGTTGCGCCTCTACTAAAACATCTCAGGGACAATGTTTAGTGTCTCATACCCTGATGTGGAGGAATATTGTGAATGTTCACCAGTGTTTGTAAAAGACTTGGCAGGCCCCATCTGCCCTGGACGTGCTAGCAACACTATTTAAAGTGCCTCAATCTCTTTCCTCCAAAGTACTCCTAATAGAATAAGATATAAAGAGCGTAATTTCAGTTTTAAAGGCATTTATCTGCACCTAAATTAAAAGGGAATGAAAAAATACTTTAATATGGAATCACTCCTTTAACCACAGATGTAGAAGAATGATTATAATGCTGTGTGGGTTTAGCTGCAGCTGTTAGCAGTAGGATGTACAAATGTAATTTGTTTCCAAAGACACGGGAAGGCTGAATTTCCAGAGGAAAGTGGGTGCAGTTTTTCATTATGGGTGTGATGACAACTCCATCAACCAACACTGGCCTTTAGCTGCACTTTATACACAAGGTCTGACAACAAGCACATGAAGATGAAACTTTTTGGGGTGCTGCTAAAGTTCACAGCAATTCCCACTGCTGAGCCCTAGGAAAAACGTGTTAGTATGAAAAATTAACGGCCGGGGTCATAAAATAAAGAGCCCCAAAGTTTGAACTTTCCCATGCTTTGCAGATGTTTGGATATAGGGTTTTGGCCTGAGCCATCTTTAGTGTTAAAGCAAACATTCCTGTGGCTATAGTCATTAAGATCATGAAAATATGTGGATATGTAACTGAAGAAAGAATCCCAAGAAACCCTTCAACTCAGTGTTTATTGTTTTTCCCCTTTTTCTTTGCACTCTGGACCTATCTGCTGACCCAGAAGTAACAAATCCTTTCAGAACTAATTTATGAGAAACACTGACCCTGAATCAACATCTGTTAGATGACTGCAGTAAATCTTATTACATAATTAAACACCAAAATCTATGTTAAAATAACGTTAAGGGTCTGACTCCAACTCATAAAAGCAAGACTCTTCATTATGAAGGCTGAAATCCTATCCCCAAGTCATGCTGCTGTGTGTTGGTGTTTGGGAACATATGGTACAGTATATCTGATCAAGCACTTTTTGTAGCCCCCTGTAATACCTTTAAGCACAACAGCACGGGGTAAGCAGGGGAGCATTCAAGGAGCCTGAGTTTCCTGGGTTTGATGGGTGTTAGACCTTTGACAATGCTGCAACTGGGTCATTTCCAGTTAATTACCTGAGGAGCTGGAAGGGGGAGAGTGGGGGCAGAGCTTAAAAAAAAAGGCAGGGGGGAATAGTGGTATTTTAAGTGTTCACTGAAATAGTCAGGAGAATTCCTGCAGCTCTTTGGATGTGACTGCAGTTTCTCCTTTAGATTTATAAAATCCACGATCCTTTTGACACAATGACCATAAGAAGAACCTTTTGGTCATGCTTGAAGGACTCAGCCTCAGCTGTTTGTTAGCCATTAATGTTAAATTAATGTTAAATGCTCCCTTAAAAGACATCGAGCATTTTGAATATTTGCTGGGTATGCTTCATAGAGTTCTGCCCACAGAACTTCAACTCATCTTTGTCCCGGGCTCATAGTTCTCACAAATCTACTACCCAAAGGCTTTGGTGAATGGTTTTAGCCCAGATGCTAATTTCAAACATTGGAAATTCCAGCTCACAATTCAAATGCCTTGGCAAGGCAGCTGCTTGGAGAGGAAGCCAAAGCTCTGGATGTGCAATCAAAGGTTGTAAAATAGGAAAAGGAAGAACACCCTTGAAAAATAATTCTGCTATGAAACAGACTTTGTGCCTTGACTGTGGGAAAACAGTGCCTTTCCTCTCCTTAAGAAACAATCCAAAGTCACTCACAGGTGATGCGTGTGTAAACATGAGCCTCTCCTCATTCTTAGAGGCAGTATTGCATTTTGGAGGCACAACCGCTGCAGACAAATTCTGGCCTAATTTAACACAGGGCTCAGAATTTGCGGGTGTAAAACAACCCTTGGCAGGGTGAGCGTGGCCAGGGTGGATGAGGATCGTCAGACACTCCCTCTGGCACAGTCCTTGGGAAAGGTGGAGAGGAGGCAGCTGTGGGGTGGAGGAGGACATCAGATGATTGAGAAAATAAGAGAGACACCAAAAATCGTGGGGGGACAATTAAGGTGATGCAGCCCAAACAAGGAATATCCCAGGCTGGCGGTTATCAGCAGCTTGGCCACACCTGTCCCAAACATGCAAGTCAGATCAGCAGCTCTGAAAGTGTGGCCTTGCCTATCTGAGCGGGATCTGAGGGCTGCTCTATCTGATACAGAGAGGGCTCCCAGCTCTCTGAAATCCTTTGTCTCTCCAAGGCTCTGTTGTGGCCCGATGGTGATGCAAGAGGGGGCAGGAACGGTTGTGCAACTGGCAGGGATGGTTAAAAGAAAACAGGACGGGTACATGTGCTCAGGTGTGAAGTAGCCAGGTATCAGATCCAAAAATATGGGAAAGCTGGAGATGAAATGTCAACAAACACTGGGTGCTTGTTCTGACGTGTCTGAAGATACAGAACTTGAAAACATTGGCATACAGGGATGAAAAATTGTAGCTGTTGATATTTAGAACTTGCAGCAATACAGTTAAAACCTGTACCAAAAAAATAATGTTGGACAGAGAACCCTGTGGTACTGATTTAGCACCCCGGGTGCCCAAATTTACAAAGCAAATGGCACACCAGCATAAAGCTGGAAACTTAAACTGATCCCACGTTTGGCCATTTTCACAGCAAAGTATCCAGGGATTAGAAATAAGAGCCCCAGCTGTTTGCAGCTCCTTTGTAAATCTCTGCTGGCCAGTGCAAAGCCAGCCTCTGGGGTACTGCTGAGGGTTTGTGCCCGGGATTGTGCCAGGTAGGCAAGGCCTGAGCAGGGACAGCAGGGATGGTGGTGAGGCACAGCTGCAGTGCTGGTATTTCTCCCTGAAAAGCAGGAGAGGAGAACGAGAGCTCAGCCCTGGGACCAGCACAGCAGCACCAGTCACTCACCAGCCCCATGTGCTCAGCAAAGGACCGGTGAATCACAGAAAGATTTTTTTTTCCAAGAATGACTGTGTTAAAAAAAAATAATTATTACCGAAGCATTAAGAGCTTATCTAAATGCCTGGGAAGTCAAGAGAAATATTTTCACTAATTTCAGTGGATTTCATGGGAGGCCAATCTCTCTACTTAGGTATTTTTGCTCTCTTGTTTTCTGAAGATGCAAAAAACTGCTTTTCAGAAAGAAACTCAACATCAGATGAATAGGCTACATTCTCAGGTTGCCAGACTGGGAAAGCTTTGGTAATTCCACACCTCTTCCTCCCTGGCACATTTGGGTGATGCACTTAGAATATACTTTGAATATATAAACAAGTAAAAACTTACATTTTCTTGTTAATGTTTTCACCTGATAACATGTTAATTGTTTTTATAAGGCACTTTGAGAGCAGTTGTCTCATTTATTGTAGTGCTCACAACAATTAGAGCTTCTTGTTTCTCATTTACAATGGAAAAAGGCACCAGAAGGAATGTGCAGTAGGGTGTCTGTAACTTCTTCACTCCCAAAAAAGGCCAGAAGGGATTTGTAAAGGACTTTAATCTCAAATAGATTAAAGGTCCTGAATTCCTGAGACTGAAAGATAAGTCAAAGGAAAATAGATTCCAAAAGACAACACCCCCTGGCCTCAGCCTCTCAGCCAGGCTGCCTGAGAAACCCCTCAGAGATTGGGATGCCAAAAAAAAAAAAGCCTGCCACACTCTGGCATTAAGGCCCAACAGGTTTTCAGTGCACACACTACCTGTGTGGTGAGTTAGAGGGCAGGAATGTCTTTATCTCTTTCTCTGCAACAGCTGCAGAGCTACAGAAAATGGGCACTGCTTCTTCAGAGGTGGCCCAGGGCTGCCTGGATTGTCCCGAGATCAGTGGATTGATCTCAGCCTCAGTGTTTCATGAAAGAGCAAAGAAAAAAGAAAGAAAAAAAAGGGTCTGACGGACACATTTGCATCCAGCAGTGCAAAATCTTATTTGAACATTCCAAGACAATTTATCTTTATTCCCCTCCATCACCCCCTGAGATGGAAGCCAAAGCTTCAGGAGCTCTGCAGTCTCATTTCAGTGCAGAGCCTGAGATTCCCAGAACCAGCTGCCCTGGGAGCAGCTCCACCTGAGCCCCACCAGCCCTTCCAGCCCGTGTCCCTCCCTGCTTTCAAAGGGAAAGCTCCACTCCTATCTCCTGCCTCGCCCTCCTGCCTCCCTCGGGAAGTGTATTCAACTGGAAAAAAATTTTCCCTTCCCCAGATGAGCTTTTGGGTGGATCCTGTCCTCTCCCAGCTGCCCTCAGCGCCCCAGAGCAGCGTGGCAGGAGGAGCTGGGACCTCCCAGCACGGCAGGAGGGAGGCCAGGGCCACCCCTTGGGCTCGGGGCTTGTGGTGGTTGTGAAATTGAGCTGTAAATTTTCGGGATGCCAAATTCGAGACCTCTTGATGGGCTTCTAATTAACAGGCATTAAATGTTCCCTCTATAAATTGCACTTCTTTGTCTCTAAATTGGTGGATAAAACCATGGCACTTATGAAATATAGGCCTTTTCTCCTTATGTTGCTGAGGTTCAAGGAGGAGGAAAGCAATTAGGGGAAGGATCCAGCGGTCTCTGCAGCTGAAAGAGCCCACTGGGCTCAGCAGGGTGCCCGATTGAGCAAGAAACGCGAGGTCAGTCCTTATATTTTTCCGAGGAAAACGGGGAACTATAATAAAGATTATTGCAATAATGTCATGCCAGGCCACAGTCTGCGAAGGCACATGTTTCCCTCCTCATTGTGCCTGACAGCAAGAGTTACAGGGGCAGTGGCAGGAAATTTATAATGGCAAGAATTTGGGAATGCAAAGTTCTGTGATTGGTTTTCATTTGTTTCATTCTCTCGGCTTCATGATTTACATGCTGACATTACGCAGCTAAAGCAGCAGCTACAGAAATATTTGAACAAATAGTTGAAGAATATAAATTGGGAGTTCTATAAATGGAGTAGAGCAAATGTCCTGGGGTGTGTGATGAGATATATTTTTCAATTATTTTTTTTTTTAAAGAGTGATAAAAACAGTATTTGGAGGGCCTTTTACATGGAATAGTTGCAGCTCTCCAAGTCATCTAGAAGCCAGTGCAGGTTTTTGGAGAAGCCTAAGGAAAAACAAATACAGCCTAGATTTTCATCTGTGAGATAAGCTCACTAGAAAAATAGCCTGTGGTTTTTCTCTAACTCATTAATGCATCCCATCACCGGGGATTGCTGCCATCCTGCCGCTTCCAAAAACACAGCCTGTCCTTGAGCCACAGGCTCAGCACCCGCAGATATCTGGGGGGCTCTGGGCTCACCTGATGCCTTGTCCTGTCCTGATGCCTTGTCCCCGTGTGCCCTTTGCTGAAAGGGAACAGCAGGGAACCTGCACCCAGCTGCTCCCTGCTCCTGGACCCATTTACAGCCAGGAGGAGGGAGGAGAAGGTGATAAACTGTTTCTTGTGTGGTAAATTCAATGTGTGCCAGGGCAAAGTCCTGCCCCATCCATGGGTGGAGAGCGGGACTAACGCACTAAATTCAAAGAAGATGAAAACCAGGCTCCATAAATCCCGATCCCCAAACCCAGAGGTTGGAAATTCTTTAGTGCTCACTCTGCAAAGTGTTCTGGGGTAAGCATTTTTGCTTCGAAAAGGGAAGAAAAAAAAACCTCTGGAGTTAATATTCTCCCTTTAGCCATCACTTCATTTTTTCAGCTTTCAGCATGGAGCTGGTATTGCCAGCAAGACCACCTAGCCACAAACCCAGCAGGGAGCTTCCAAAATTCTTCTAAACACTGACTCCTTGTTATAAATTGAAAAGTGGTAATAGCAGCAGTGCATATCACATCTGTGCCAGGCTTCGGGCCTGGGAAGCAGCAGCCTCCCTACTGCAGAGCACAACTTGGAAAGATCCTTTCAGTCCACACATGTATCAGAATTAGCCATTTCTTTGTCAACAAATCCCTTAATACGTAGCCTTTCTATCATGTACAGATGTCCAAAAAATAATGGAATACTGTACTACAAGATTGAGCACTTTAATGTCAGCATATGTGTTGCATGACTCCAAACAATGGTATCATTGTGCGTGTGCAAACAGCCGGGCGAGGGAAGATGGGTTTAATTATCTCCCAAACAGCAGCAAGTTCTTCCTGACCAAGTCAAACTGCAGCTAGCAAGGGCTGCTCAGGACAGAAATCGGTGTTTCTCCCTTCCTGGTGTCCCTAAATTGGTGTTCTTCCAGGGCTGGGTTAGTGTTGTACCCACGTCAGGCAGTGATGAGCGCGGTGTGGAGCCACCTGCTTCCCCAGGAGCCAGCAGGGATGTGGTGTGGGGACCAGAGGATGCCGTGAGTCACCACATCCTCTCTCCCCATGTGTCACCCAGGAGCCTTCAAAGCTAAAATTCCCAAGCATGGCAGATGGCAAAGGGGGAAACAGTCACTGGGAAGGAAAGGACAGACACTCGTGCATGCTGCCGTCTGAATTCAGAGACGTTCCCTGCTGGGATTTCTCCGCAGACGCTTTAAGGCAATGCTGGATGGTAAAACCATTTATTTTTAAAGAACATCCATGAGGTATCTGGGCAGGTTATGCACAGGTAATCCATTTTCTTTCCCGAGTGTACCCTGATGGGTGCCCGCTCAGGCTGTGGTTTCTCTGCTGAAAGCAGAGCCAGACGAGATGAAAGGTATTGTGAAAAATTTACACGTGGGACTGCTCTGTGAACACGAAACTCTCCTAATAGTAAACAGACCGGTGGTGGTGTGACTCCTGGTGCTGCTTGCTGTGTCTGCATGTGTATCTGGGGAAAGCAAAGTTAAATAAGCAGGGAAGAGTTGTGTTTCTGCAGAATACCTTATTCACAGCCCTGTCACGTGAAGCACAGCAGCACATGGAGCTGCAATCCATCTGCAGCTGCTGTAACGCCCTGAGGATTGCTGTGGGATTTGAGTGGTGTGAGGGAATGGAGAATTCAGAGGGGGTGACAGGGAAAAGAAAAAAAAACGGGAGTTCATTTAGTTGTTCCTTTTGACAGACCCCCTCTCTTTCTACCTTCATCCTCCTGGAATCCACTAGAAGGAAATCTCCTGCAGGGCCTCCCTCTCCAGGCTCTCGGATTTTGTTTCTCTTGCTCCTTTCACAGCAAAGGGGGAGCCCAGGACAGTGCTGAGCTGGGGATTCGCCCCACCAGCTCTGCCATCCCCAAAACCTTGTGGGTGGCTGTTTTCCAGAGGCGGGCTGGGACTGTGCTGATGCTGCAAATCGTGGTTCCTGTGTCCTCCCATCAGGCCAGGGCTGAGGCCATCACAGGTGCCTGGAGCTCTCGTGCTGGGAGCAGGGTTAACCAGGCTGCTATTGACCCTGACAGGCCAGGGCTGTTGTGTCTCTGTGAAAGGTGGGGAGCCCCTGGGGTTCCCACAGCTCCCTGCAGGGCCCGTGGGTGCTCAGGGCAGGCTGGGGTGAGTGCACAGCACCCAAAGGCAGCCTCACTCTGCTCCACACCCTGCTCTAGAAATGTCCCTGCAGCCAGGCTGAGCAGCGAGCAGAATGACAGGCAGAAGCTCATCATTGCTCCTGCTTTCTCTTCTCTGTCTGCACAGCATGGAATAACACAGCCCGAGAGCAGAGGCACGCTGGGTCTAACACATCCCCTGAATCCTCTGGGTGCAGCTCTGGGAGGGATGTGGAGATGAAATACATTTTTCTTTTCCCCCTCTGAGCAGAGGTGACGGCTACACGGTGCTGCTCACTGGCTCTTTGGAATTCAGGGGACAGCAAGGCTGCTGTGGATCGGGGTGAGGGTCTGGCCAGGCCAGCTCGCCAGGAAAGCTGTGCCAGCCTGAGGTGTGAATTGCAAGTCACACATTTTGCCAGTGCATCCAAGGGTCACGGAGATAGTGGCAGTGTGGGGAGGAATCCTGGTGAGGATCAGGCTGAGGTGGCAGCCAGAGCTCAGCAAAGGGCAGGTCTGGAGGAGGAGGAAGCAGGATGGTGATGGGTGTCTCAAGGGGGAAGAGGCTGCAGAACACAGAGGGAGAAAAGTTAAGTGCCAATAAGGTTTATTGAGAAAAATAATCCCCCAGTCCAGACACTGAACAAATGGGGCCCAAGGTGCTTCCTGCAACCTGCTCTGAGACTGAGCAGGTCTCGAAATATCACTGATGCAAAAACCAGCAGCCTGCCTGACTGCTTGTACACAGCACGGGGCAAATGGAAACATCCCCAGGCCCAGGGAAGGAGAGACTGAACAGATCTGGTCAGAAACCGAGTGTATTCAACCAGGGGAGATAAGGGACAATGTGAGAGACTGCTACAGACAAACTTAAAATGGGGAAAAAAGCCCACGAGGAAAGGACTTGCAGGAAAATGGGAGCCTGCTGAGGGCACAGGCACCTCAATCTGCAACTGGCCTGTGCAGAGGACATGCAAATTAAAATCAAATCATGTTATGCTAACTCTTCAGTGCAATGATTCGATCATGCAGAGATGTAACAGGATCAATTTTTTTCCCCTTGCATTCCAGTACCTACACCGGGGCAAAGTAATAAGTCTTTAAATGTATTTGGTAATTTAGATACTATTCATAATAAACAGCCCAAGTCAGTAATTTTGGGAAGGTCACTGCCTGAGCATCTCTGATGTGTTTATAGAAAACAGACAGAAATGGCTAAAGGTACCTCTGGTGTCTGGAGAGTGAGCTCCAAATCTTCCCTCCAGGGCAAAAGAACTTAAAGTTGTGCTCATAATCTGATGTTTTTAAGCTTATATGCTAATTATCTTCTACTACATGATTTTTTTCAAGCTGATCTCTGTTTTTTATTACTATTGCAATATCATTATATAGCATAAAGTTACTTCAGACAGCAAAAGATTCAACACTTTGAAAAGTGATAGAGAAAGAAGGACAGGATTCTGGACTGGTACAGCTGGTTTAAGGTATTTTAGAAGTAAATGAAATCAAATGAGAATTTATAATCCTTCCTGAGGTCTGGATTCCATCAGACTAAACTCATTAGGCATTAAGGTGCAGGTGCAGCTAAATAAAGGATTGTTCTGCTTTTCTTAATGCCATAGATTCACATCTTGAGTTCAAAATAAAAGTCTTTTAAAAGCACATATATATATTGTGCATCTACTGGCAGCACTTGAAAGGGAAAGCTCTGCTGATGGAATCTTCAAATGCCTCATTTTTGCCAAAGGAATGTGCCCGTTTCTGCACTGGCTGTGCTGAGGGACACGAGTGGAGAAGTGACTGGACATCGGCCTCTTAAGGCTTATTAATTTCATTTTCATAAGTCTTCCTTTCATCTGCTGAACAGCTGCCCACGTAAACAGCACAAATCTAATTAATCCTCCTTTAATATTGTATTGCCACAACAATTCCAGCATCCCCCCAAATGCTGCAGGAGTGTGGGCCTACACCTGCACAGGCTCCCTGGGAATCCAGCCTTTCTTGTGGTTTACTGGGATAAAAGGAAAATAATTAAAAACCAGTTTCCCAGGTTTGAAGCCATATGACTTGCTGGATTTCTCAGCTGAAATCCCAGATTCTGGTGTTGTTGAGAGAGCAGTTTGTGGGATATTACAAAATAAGCAGCCGATATCAGGCATGCCGCCATCAGATAAGGATCTTGGTCTTTGATTGTGATCAGCAAAATCTCAGCTTGGAATGTGCACGCTGAGCTGTGCCCCAAGACCACGACCAGCTGGGCCTTTGGAGCTTGTCTGTGCACTCACAAACATCTGCAGCTCTGGGCCAGGAGAGCTGGGAGATGAGGGGACAACAAACTATTGAGGGGAAAGGTCCTGCTGCCCCAGAGGGGAAATCCCGGCCAGAGCAGCGCTCTCCTCACACCCAGCCTGTGACAGCCACTGCCTCTTCCTCAGGTGTTCTGTGTGTGGGAGGTCCAGTGGTATTAACACAGTTTATAATTACTAGACAGACATGAAGTATTTGGGGGGATGTTTTGGAAAACAACCATTAGAAACTTCAGTTATTGCTTACAAAGACATGCAGAGTGCCCTTCCTCATGCAAGCGTGACTTCGTGACCTAGTTCACATTTTTCTTTGAGATCATCATGTTTCCTCTGCGCTGCCAAGAGAGGCGAGCTCAGGTGGGGCACTGGGTTTGGGACACGGGACCTGGAGAGGAGGTCACTGCCTGGGATGACCCTCCCTGCCAGCACCACCCGTCCTCTCACTGTCCTTTACCCTGGGATGGGACTCACAGCTTGTGCACAGCAGCTTTGTGCTTTCTAGGAATATTTGCTGTGCAACACACTTATTTCATTGAGAAATAGGCAGGCGGCTTTTTGTTCTTTAACTCTGTACAGCCCTGAGATCTATAAATATTAAAGACCTGTGAGTCGCTGGCATCCACACATACTCCAGTTTGCAGATGTGAAATGTTAGTGTCTCAGAGTGATGGCAAGTTGAAACTGTTATTCCAGGAATGTCCTCAGGAAGATAAACATGATATATTCACTATAGAGCATGTGCACGTGTCCGTCCCCTTTACACTCTAAACGTTGGTGGCCCATGCCCCAGGCATAACGGCATCTGAAGGTGAGGCAAAGATTTATTTGAGTTTTAATTCCCACCCACGATCCCTATTATACAAGAGAGGAATTTTCTTTTGGTACAAGATAAGCCCATCAGTGACATCAGCAGCACCTAGCCCTGCATACCAGAGCCCTGCTGGATTCCTGACACTGAGCCTCTCACCAGGGCTGGGCCATCCAGGCCTCCTGAGTCAGCCCCTAACAACAGCATTTTCTGTTTTGTTTTGGTTTTTGTGTGTCTTCAAACGCAATTTTGCAATTGCAGTTCAGGGGTGAAAGATCAGCTGTTGAAATTCAGCCTGATGTCCTCACACGGGTCTGGTATGAATGGAGGGAGCGCAGCTCACGTCCTCTTGCGTGCAGCTGGCAAAAACAGCACAGAAATGAGTGTGTGGGGCTGGTGAAAGCATCTCTGGAGGAGCAGGGGCACAGAGCACTTCTCCAGCTCGGTGTCCTGCCTGCCAGGCACTGCTCACTTGCTGGGCTACAGCTGCCAGCCCAGGGAGGAAAGGCTCTCAGTGTATCAGACCCCCTGGCTGAGATTTGCCTCCCTGCTCTGCAGGATTTCCAGTGAAGCAGCTCTCGTCTCACAGCTGCGGACTAATGAGCAAAATGAGTGTTTGCTGAAGAAATATTTGGGGTTTGCTTGAATGTTTTTCTGCATGGTTCTGGGTTCTTTCGTGCATCTGTGTATTCCCTGTGTCAGGCTTTAACGTAGCAGAACGGTCGGAGATTTCCGTGGATATGGGCTTTAATGTTCTGGTAATTTGATTACAGTGCATGCATGCCATGGATTGCAGGAACTATTGTATTCAGAGGTCAAAGCTGTGTCCACACCAATGAGAGAAGTTTTACACCACATGTCTGATTTGCTTCTCCTTTTCACCTGTCTCGGGAGACAAATGATTCATCACATAGTGCTGAAATATCTTCATCTCCTGATTTGGACCAAGATTTAACAGTGGTTACCCAGAAGTTTCTTTCTGAGCTGAAGAGAACAATCTGTGATGAATGATTCTTTTTCAGTTCTTCTCTCCTGCAGTTTATTACAAGTATATTTGTGTAATTAGGGGGCCCAGTAGTAATGTTGTTAAAATATAAGTGGGCACATTTATTGTTTCCTCCAAAAGGAAACAACCGGTCTCTAGCAGTTCTGGTTTTTCCCTGCCTCAACTCAACATTTACTGTTTTATGTAGCTGGCAGATTGAGGCTAAAGTTACTTCTCTTTTTTTCCCCCTTTTATTTCTTTTTGTTTAAAAGAAAAGAAAAAAAATCCCCTCCATACTCTTAACAAATGCTGGATTTTTTAAGGATATGGTCAGAAAGGGGAACTTTAACTCAGCATGATGTTTATAGTGCCACACAAGCTTCAGGAAAAATGATGTGCAGTACTCTTTATTAACATCTAAAAAGTCCCTGTGGGATTATAATGACCGCAGAGCAATAAACAAATAAAAGTAGCAAGATTAAATTGTTCAGAATATTTTCAGTGATGGAAGAAGCAATAAGTTTTAACCTTGAGAACCAAGGGAAAAGCAGCTTGTGGGTAGAACAAATACAATTAGGAATGGATTCCTTTTAGTGTTGGCTGGTTATCATTCATGGCATTAGAGATAATTTTCTTATGTAAATAAATGGTTAAAATATGGATACAAAAGAGCAGTACTGAAATGTAAGCACCAGAATTCGGAATTTCTAAATTACGGTAATTTTTAATCTTCCACTTAAATGACAGACCTGAATTTGCTTTCCCTTGTGGTGCCAAAGGACTCGCTACAGTCAATGCATGTTCCAGGTACCGAAACAGGGAAATGCAACCCAGGCCTCACCCAGAAAGAAACTCTTCTCTCCACCAGAATTAAAAACCCAACTACAGATACTGTATTATTTTATGAGCATTTTTAAATACTTCTCCAGAGCTTTTCTGGTTGCTTTTAAAAAGTTTTAGAGCCACCGAGCTGTGGCTCTGTCAATTGGTAAAGCCGAGAGGCCGCCAAGGTAATTGGTAAAGCCAAGGCAAGGCGGCGGCCAAAGGCAGGATTTGGCGCAGGGGCTCCAGTGCCAGAGCCAAAGCTCGGGCTGATTTACAGCCCCCCAGGCTGATTTACAGCCCCCAGGCTGATTTACGGCCCCCAGGCTGGGCACAGGAGCCGTGCCAGCTCGGGGATGGTGTCAGGGGTGGCCCGGGGCCAGGCTGCCGCAGCTGAGGATGCTGGGGTGACATCAGTGGGGCTGTGCCATGCGAGCCGTGATTCAGCCCAGCATCACTCAGCGCCGGGAGGCTGCGGCAGGACCGGAGGAAACTTTGTGCTCATCTGAAAGGCACTTGTGTGCAAGAGGGAAAACCTTACGGGGTGATGCTCCGCGCGATTATCGGCTCATCAGCACCAGGGTGCTCCCCCAGCACAGACACAGCTCTTGCTTTAATTATTGCTTAGGGGGAAGCTGCCTTCCCTCTCCCCTCCTATTTCTTGTTTTGTTGGGTGTTTTTTTTTTTTTAATTTTTTTTAAAGGAAGGTAGCTTTTAAGAGCTTGCCATGAAGATCTAAGTTAAGGGATTTTCTCTACTACAAAGCCTGCATAGTTTCCCAGGCCAGGTGGACCCGATAGCACTGACTGCATGCTGAAAAATCTCATCCCCACCCTTCAGGCACTTTAATTGTAAGCCTTTCCAGATACACTGGATAAACACTGTCAAAATGAACCTGAAAGGGTTGTTGTTGTTGGTTTAGCCCTTAAATAATTATGAGTTTGTCTGTCTAATTACAGCGTAATCTTGTTTAAACTTGGATGGCTATTTGCAGTATCTCTTAAATGAGGTGGAAGCAGAAACACTGGGGGGGGGGGAAAAAGAAAAGAAAATTCACAGTTCTTCCACTTTAAGAGAAGAAAAAAAAAGAGGTTTTACTCCTGTAAAAATTTAATCCAACATGACAACAAACTTTAAGAGAAGGGAAGCTACTGTGGTAGGATAAAGATGATAAAGAATAGTGTGGAACCTCCGAGATGCAACAGAAACTTAATCCTCGGCGGATAATATTTTTCAAACAGTTTAGAAATAGTTTAAGGTAATTTAAGGGAAGACTTGAGTGACAAAGCACATTACTTGAAGTGCCTTTCCTTCACTAGGCACCTTCTAAATTCTTTCTCTTTCATTTCTTTACTCTCAGGAGACTTTTAAATCCAGTGAAGCAAAACAACGCTTTGTTTGTTGGTGTAGCACGGGGCTGGCACAGATGGCAGACACTGCACCTGTTCCAATAAACTGGGGAAATGCAGAGATAAACAATAGCACTCATTAGGGGGAATCTACTGAAACATGAACAATTTGTATTTTGAATATCTTCCAGGAATAAAGGGAGAAATGCATAAACAGACTTTGTTTTTACCCTTATCAGGTTAAAATAAACTTTGTTTAAAGGGAACTTCACATTTGCTTTATGTACAAAGGCAGACACACCACTAAAGAAACTGTGATAATGCTTGATTTCCTTTAAGAAAGGCAAATGATTTTATCTAGCTGCTCCTACTCTTCTAAAGAAATATTACCTGTTGGCAGTTTAACCAAAATCAGTTAATTCCCCCGTTCCTTAGCTGCGGCAGCTTTTTGTGCTTTTGCATTTTCTCATGTTGAGTAATATCATATTCTTCCAATCTAGTTTAGAATGAACAGAGGAACAGCATAAACTAAAGTCCATCTGCTCATCTATTAATAAATAACTACAATTATTGGGGGGGTGGGGGGAGGAATTGTTCGGATCGTTAGCAGCGAAGTTCCCTGCAAAACAGCTTTTTGATAGGCACAAGGAATATGCTGTGTAATATCTGACAGGTTATTAAAAGATCCTGAATAAGAAAAACATGAAGTAACAGCTCCTCAAAGGATAAATTTCTTCAAACATTTGCCTTGATCATCAGTTTGTGCTGTTCAACATGCCATACATCTCCCTCAATTTCTCTCTCACACACATACGCAGCATTAAATACAAAATGTCATGAAAATTCCTAAGTATCATTTAATGCTGGCAGCTCTGCACCGTAAAGCCATTTATATAAAACTGTGGTTGGCAGCTCTCACTCTTCCATGGGAACAAATTAACATTGGCATTCCAAACACAGGAAAGTAAGGAAATTAGAAACACAGTTTATATTTGGCCAGTGCTTTGAAATACTGTACCAGGCTACTGATGTCAATTAATGAAAAGCAGAATTTTGCGGAGAGGGTCTGGTTTTGAAACACATTAACACACGTTAAACATGTTTGCACAGGAACTGGATTGTAAGCATCTTGGTTCCAAAACAATAAAGCAATTACACTAAAACTTGTAGTCTCAAAGTTGCCATTAATTCAAACCAATCAGTCTGGATCACTGAGGGATTTTCACTGACTCTGAGATGTAGATGACACAAATGTTTAAAAGAAGGGGTAAGGCACAGTGTGGTGGGGATTCCACCCACGATGGCTTCAGTTACCTGCTGTAAATCAGGTATATATAAGTATAAACAATGGGATTGTAGAAAATATGCCCAAATAAAGGGGGGGGCTCAGCAAACTTTGTAGTTCTCATCAATAAAACAAGAATTTCCAAAAGGGCTTTTTGAATTAGGATCACTTCAATCTTTGCTACCTGCAACATTTTTCGTAGCAAAGATTTTTACTGACAAAATTTTCAACACCAAAAAAAATCTAGATGGCAGTTTATCTGCTGGCACAGTTCCACCAACTTTAGTGGAATTACTCCAGCACGGAATTTGGCCCCGCAGCCTTTACAAGGCGCTGTTTATTTGTACTATGATTCAGATATTTTGATACCAGGAATCTTTCAGCACTGAAGTTTCTCCATATGAAATATGTCTTGTATTAAGAAATATCAGTTTCACATTTTTGTCAAACATTATTTGCTAAATTCTGTTTGTTGCAAGGATGGGAATTCAGCTGTAGCTCAACAACACGGACCGGGCTAATAATGATAAGCAGTGACTAATAGGAGCTGGTTCATGTTTTGATTGTTTGCAGCAAAGGAAACTTCCCTCAGAAACAATTTCAAGATTAGGAGAGAAAAGCTCTGTGAGGCTCTAGCAGAAACTACTGCATGCTCATTATTTCAACACAGGGGCACTTCTCTGGCCCAATTCTGCTCTCAGTGGTGCTCGTGTAAACCAGGAGGGAGTTTATGGGAATTACTTTGGACGTAGAGTTGTATAAATGAGACCACAGGGCCAGCTTCAGTAGAAATTTGACAATTTACACCAATGAAGGCCTAGCCAAGAATTTTCTCTTGGGTTTCCATTTTTCCAAACTTAAGCATGTGCAGAACTTTATCCATGTGATTAGTCCTTGTGTGTAGTCTCGTTTATTTCAAGCAGTTGTGAAGGAAAAGCTTCATCCTGAAACTAATTTAAACAGTTCTCTCATTTCTTTAGAAGTTTCTTCCATTTAGGGAAGAAATATACATACATAAAATAGCGTATTTTATTTATGTATAGTAACGGTATGGATTTTTGAGATATATATGTGTAATTAATTCATAAAAGTACTTTGATGTAGGCCCTAGAGAGGTGGACTGGATAAAATATCATGGTCTCTTAATGCTGTATATCAACAGGTAGTCTCTTTATCTGGCATGCTATCGAAATTTGCTTACTTGTGCTCTTGCTCTGATGATTTCATCCATCACTGCAACTTCTCACTGGTATTCATCCAGTTAGGACAATTTAGAGGCATAAAACTAAATGTGTTATCATTTTAACCACAAATTAACAGTTTCCATATAAATATTAGCATTTCCTCACTTGCTTCAAGGACAGCAGCCCTAATGGCACTAACCGTATATTTGATTTAAACTAATTAAAAACAGAGGCTCTTGCAATTTAATATATTGATTTTACCAGTGGGACTTAAATCTTTTATAATAAGTGTACACAGCTGCAGCACTCACCCACCGCCACTCTCAAACCTAATCCCTGCATTCCTCCTGACAATAACATGACAGGATCCACACATCCCAGTATTAGCCTTAACCCCGGTGACACTGCCAGAATGTATTAAACTAAAACATCACAGTGTCCTATTTAAAAGGAGCCTGTCAACGGCTCTGACTGGGCTTTAGTAGTCATAATCTTTTTTTTTAATTAATGTTTCCAAACCACTTGTGTAACCTTCTCTCACACATCTCTCCCCGCCGACCCGAAAATGTGTTTCAGGCTTATTTCCAGGGAATGGAGAGCCTGGTTTGGAGCTGCCTGTGCAGAGGACATTAAAGCTCCTTTGCAGGGGGAGTGCTGGGACACACACACACAGGGACACGGGGACACGGGCACAGCACAACTGGGAGCACTGGGAGCAGGTCCTGCACGCTCCACTGGTGCCCAGCTCCTGTTACGTGGCCATCAAGGCTTGGCTCCTTCAAAGCCCTTTTAGAGCTGTTGTGTTTTGGCTTCTAAACTGCAGTTCCCAGAGGGGGATTGACCCCCCAGGACAGCCTGTGTGGGAACAGAGGATAAATCTGCTCTGGGATAAATCTGCTGTGTGGGGACAATTCCCAGGTCTTTTTTCCTTGTGTAAGGATATCTGTCCTTGGCTGCTCCTTTCCCTGCTACCAGCACACCCACATGGCAGAGGTAGATAGCTCCTGTCCTGCTCTGCTGTTTTACACCTGGAAATCAGAAAATTAATTAATTTCTCTCTGGGATGGGTCTGCATATTCAAGGGATACCTGCTGGTCGCTTGCTGCAAGGTCAGCGTCCTTCATACCTTTACTTGCCTCTGCCTTAGCCAGTGTTACACCACCAAGTGCTGCACATATTCACACTGCCCAAAACAATTATGGGATGTTCCTGTTCAGGCTTGAGAGCTTTTAACAGAGTTAGGTGGAAGAGAAGGAAAAAAAAATAAAATCCGAGGGCTTGGTCTAATGTATGGACAAACCATGTGATCGGGACCAGGCATCCAGGGCTAACTTTTAATCTGCTTTGTTTCAAGTGGGAAATATGTGAAGATCAAATAAGTTCAAATCCAGGTCAAATATCCTTGAAAATCTTTGATTTATATGAGCAGGAAAATGAGGTTTAAAAGAAGTGATTATGAAAGGGTTACTAAAAACACAGCTGTACGCGCACTCTTATATCTGAGGCTCTCCAAAGAAAAACTGTGTGACATCTATATTAACCTTTGGCTGTACACCAATGAAGGCCTGTAGTGAGCTGGAATGCAAGGCAGCCCCTTCCAAATTTTAACACAAGCCAGGTTACAGCTGCAAATGCCTGCAGCCCGTGCTCACTTTATAAAGTATTCCCCGAAGGAAATTTTTTAACTGTTATAGAATCTTTTTCTAATACCCTACAGTGTTAAAGCCTGTTATTAAAGGGCAAAGAGATGGTTCTCTATGCCAAACACTTGTCAACAAAAAGGATAGCCAGATGGTATGAAATAAAAGGAAACTTGGGGGCTCTTCAGCTTCTTGATTTATATTAACAAAAGCCACTTTCAAGTGCTCCTTCCAAGAATGACTAATTCCCCCCCCCCCTTCTTTTTTGCCAGGATTAAACAATGTTGTTCATTTTATAATCAACCACGAGACAAATTAACAAATTGCATATCACTTGTGCCAACTCTTTAGAAAATATTTTAAGCAAGTCTGTTTACCAAGGCAAGTTTACCGGGATAAAGACAACGCAATTATTTTTAGAAGAGATGGTCTAAGTCATCTAGAGGATGTTTACTCCTTAGCTGCTGTTTATAAACTTGAAATTAAACTTGTGCAGAAAATGCTTTGCGTTTTTTCGGTTCCTAAAATGAATCGGTTTGTAAACTGTATTGGACAGGATCTGAAATTAAATTCCAAATGCTAAAATTATAGTAATAAATTTTACAAAATTAGCCAGTAATTAACTGGCTAACTTAGTCAGACCACTGTGGCTGAATTCTCTTTTAATTTACATACAACTCCATTCTTGACACAACTCCATTCCCCATTCATCTTAGCACAGGTGTAAGCTAAGACAAAATGTAGCCTGTAAATTAACTGGTTATAAATCTAAATCTAATTAGTTGTCAGGATTTTACAGTAAGTAAAACTTTGCTTAGTACAAAGCTCCCTAAAACGGAACACCTGTATTCTGGTTCCTCCCTACCAATACGCAGCATAAATCCTCTGGACTAAACATACACAGAATCTCCATAGAAATCGATGTGTGTGGGGTTTGTTGTTGAGGTTTTTGCTACATAGCCCAGTAAATTTCACAGTGCAGTTTTAAAAAAAATATTATTCCCCCTAAACCTGTACAACTAGATGGATGAAGAACATGAATAAGGCAAAAAAGGTGCTTTTGTAGATTAGCATTTGGAAGCCTGTAATTAACGTTTTTTTTTATTGACCGAAATTTCAAAGTATTATTTCTTTACTCGCTTTTACTTCCTCCATGCTAAAATGAAACTTTATTATGCTGTGACACTTCCTCATTGTGATGGCTCTGGTATAGTAATAAAAGCCTACCTGTGAAATGCAATGCTCACAGAGTATCTCTTACAAAAGTAGGACACAGTTTACTACAGCCTGCATTTAGGAATTCAGCTCTGCTTTAAAAGGGATCTTTGTAGACAGCCTCCGAAAAAATTCAGTTCTACAATAGATCTTCTAATTTTCCCTGGATGTCATAGAAAACTGTACGTCTCAAAGCAGGTGTTGTGTTTGATTATATATGGAGTGAGTGGCTGCTCTAATTCATTAAAACCTCCATAAACAAGCCTGCCTTTGTCCTGTGAAGATGAAAGAGAAATGACTATAATGGGATGAAAGGTGTGCACAGCGATGAAGAAAGCTATTATAGATCTGTGTCCTTTTTAAACTCGTCCTGGCATGCAGTGTTGACAAGGGAACAAAACAGCACAGATAAACCTCCAAAATGTGCCTTGCTGGTCGTAATTCCACCTGTCCTTAAAACTGCTGGGTTTTGCTTGTGCTCTAACTACTCCCTGGCCGTGCTGACAGCAATTAATGAAAATAATCATTTAGGATTTTGCATAAAGAACACTCTTGGATTTCTAAGCTGATGACAAACCCTGGCAGGTTGAAATGAATGAATATATCCTCTGCAGTCATGAAACTGCATCAGGATGTCGATGATCGGGGGTTGTGGCTTATGCAGCTGAAACCTGCTCCACACAAAGTTCTCACGTAGGCAGAGACGTATCCAAAACGTAACTTTTATTTCACATTTATAGATCAATTCCACTCCTTTGTATTCATAATCATCAGTGGCCTAAATATTAATTCTTTCTTGTAACTCTTACATGAGCTGTCGAGGAGGCTCTTCCTTACATCGGCAGTGTGGGACAGGAGCGCTGCCGTTTCACTGATGATTCAGTAAATTACTACACCTAAGGAGCAGAGCTGAACTCCCTCCCATTATGTACTTACACGTTTCATAAGGTTCTTTCCTCTCTACTGAAATGGAAAGCGAAGAGTGGATTTCGCTATTGTTATTTCAACATCTTTTGTCTTCTGTTCAGGGCTCTCCTTGCAGTCCGTGTAGGACCCAAGAAGCAGCACGGAGAGCAGTGTTAGCAAGGTCACCCTTATCTTAAAGTCAAATATTTGACTGCCATTGGTACTTTTTGACTGCTCAAATATTTGATTTTGAATGTATCATTGCTCATCGGCTTAAGTATCCAGCAGCGACTAGACAAACACTGTAATTCCAAATGGAAAGCACCAGCGCTCATAGAGCACAGCCCCCGGGCCAGAAGTAATTCCGAGCTTCCCACTGTGAAGCTCCTGGCAGTTAATAAGGAGGCGCAGCTCATGCAAACTGGAGCTCTCCCACAGCGTCCGTGGCTCCTTATCATGCAGGAATTGTGCCGGGATGGCTACCGTGTCTAATAATTATTAACGTGTGTCACAGAGCCCTTACAGCTGCCGGTCTGCTCAAGTTAGTTAAAGTGCTGGGATTAGAGAGGTGGTGGTTTAGGTGGTGATTTAATCTTTGCTGCCTCTGAAGTTCCAGACAGTGGAAGTGTCCAGAACAGTGACATCCATAAAGGCGTTAATGGATTTATTGGAGATGGGGGTCTGTAATTCCTGGCAGGTTACCAGAGGTGTGCTACTCTTGCACTTTGCGTTTCCCTTTGTTTGGGTCAAAGTCTGAGCTGATCTCGTTTTGGAAATACAGTTCAGGTTCTGCCTTGATCTGTACGTGTGTGGTTTAAGAGCCGCACATGATGAGGTCTAAAACGGATAGAGCGAGCCAGGTCTAAAATTATATATTTAAAATAGAATGCGCACCCTGACGATGTTTTACTCAAATCCGGCCAAGTCAGTCCACACGGGTGTGCAATCTACAGCGAGCAAATAGAAATCAGATTGGGCCGTGGCATCCAATTAGAGAGGCCTAGCGAGGCGCATACAAAGCGTGCCAACTCTCGTATCGTTTGCATAAACCCATCCACATGTGCTTGTGAAAAGAGGCGAGTTAGCGGCATAAACTGGGGTCAACAGGAAAAGCTGCAGGAGTAAATAAGGATTTACTGCGGAATCCCTCCCAAGCCATTAGGAAAACATGTGCGAGCAGCTCAGCCCCTTCGGCCGAGGCTGCGCGGCGCTGGGATGCCGCAGGAGCCGTCCCAGCCATCCGTCCCCGCAGCCCCGGGGGCTCCGCATCCCACACGAGCAGCGGCCCGGCACCGGGAGCTGTGCGGGACCCGTGCCGAGCTCCTGCCTGGGTTTGGTGTCTTCCTTGGCGCTGTGGGACGCGGAGCAGACCTGTTGAACTCCTGTTTAACTCCTACCTGCAAATCCCATTTCTGACGCGCAGCAACTATCAAAGGGAGAAGATGACAAAGAGCTCGGGGCGTCGGCGTGTGTGGAGCGTGGGGAGAGCTCGTGGCTGTCCAAATGCTGCGACGGGAAGTCAGAGCCCTCTCCCCGTCGATGCCACTCAATGACCGCCTGGCAGAGAGCAGCCGCCCTCCCGAGGGCCGCTACCTGCCCTTCCTCGCCCAGGCGGGCTGTCACCCACCTGACCGGCCGGGAAACCGCTCCCAGCCGGGGCCACCTGCGCCACCAGCCCCCGTGCTCCCGCCGGCGGCCAGGTCCCCGCTCCAGCCTCCCCCCGGTACCGTTCCCCGCCCGGTTGCCCCGGAGCCAGCCCCGCCGAGCCCGGCACTCACCCAAGTTGACGAAGCTCATGACCATGTCAGCCTCGGTGAGGAAGTTGCTGTCCTGCAGGCTGGCCAGAGGCGGCCCCTGGGTGCTGAAGATGGGCTTGTAGGGGTAAGAGAAGCCCTCGCCGTCCTCGGCGGCGGCCCCCGCCGCCCCCTCCTCCACGGACATGGCATTGTAGAGGTCCAGCATGAACATGGGGGCCGAGTTGTGCTTGCCGTGGAGGTGCGGCCGCGGGCGGTGCGGCAGGCCGAGGATGGAGAGGATCTCCCGCTGCATCTCGCGGCGCTCGGGGCCGCGCAGCCGCCGGTGGATGAAGCTGGAGTGCACCTCGTTGTCCACCGTGAAGTCGGCGAGCACGCAGCGCAGCCAGAGGGCGGGCGCGGCGGCGCCCAGCACCAGCAGCCAGGAGGCGGGCTGCCCGCGCCCCGCCACCGGCATCGCGGCGCGGCGGCGG